>VMDR010005034.1:0-54743 GCA_007922815.1 Macrotus californicus | reverse complement strand
TTTTTTTAAGTGAAGAGTCTGCACCCCACCCCCCACAATGTTCCAGGACTTAGCAATGCTGATGGTCAGCAGTTCTTCATGTGTATTTTTAACAGTTCCACATGCTGTTCTTCAACCCATTTCCTCTTGCTCTCTCCCCAGCAGAGGCAGAGAAGTGCTGGCCTCTCTCTGCCTAGGACTCTTGCACAGAACTGAAGCCCTGCACTTAAAACCTGCTCTTCTACGATGTGAATCGGCCAAGTGTCTTCTCCTTGGCATTTGAGTCTCCTTTTCCAATTATTTTTACCACTTTGAGGTATCCCTGGGACTTTCTAAGAGGCTGAGAGCAAGGCATGTGTTTTTCATGACAAGTAGTCAACCTGATTATTTCACATTCTCCCTCTTGGTAGCAGGAAGCTGATCAGATGGCTTTGGGGCTTCCTTTCACTTCTGAGTTTATGTGCCTCTTTGTGGGGGCTGGATAAGATTCTGTTTGTGCCAGATATTTAATAAGCTTTCCTGGCTGTCTGACTCAAAAGTGTAGTTCCTAATAAGAGCCACAAACGGTACAGGGAATTCCAGGAATTGGTTGGTTACTCATTGGTGGTGGATCAAGTAGGGAAAATGACACACACTCCCTGCCCACTTCCCAGTGACTTCTCCCACATTCACTGCAAAAGGGATGGTCACAAAGAACAGTCTGAGGGACCCCACATTGCCCCTTGTGATGTACTTCCTGGCAGGGGACATGCCCTGGGGATCATGTGCTTCAAGGAGCTCAGCTTCAGAGCGGCTACTTTGCTTGCCATAGAATGGGGCTCTGGGTATTTGGGGCTCATCCAGGTTGCCTCCTCCTGGTCTCCTTGTTTCTTCCAAGGAAGCCACTTTTAACCGTGGTGTTCTTGAAGCTGAGCATCAGTGCACCCTGTTCTCCGTGACCCCGGGAGATACAGTCATGTTTGACCTGTGCTTCAAGCTGAACCCCTCTAGACGAAGCTGGGCAGCCAGAGGGGGTGGGAGCCTGAGCAGTGGAGTGACAGTGAGCTCAGACTCAGCAAACGGTCAGCTTTTGCAGAAGCATCCCAGCACTGCCAAGATTTGCAGAAAGTGCCTGCACTACTCTACCAAACAGCTTCCCAAATTGGCCCTCCGTTCTCTGCAAACAGCTATTCACCACCCTTTTCATTCACCTGACTCTTGTGTTTTCATTTTTTTTTTCTTTTTCTTAAAGTCATACCGCTTGCCAGGATAGCCCCAATCAACCTCTATCTTCTCCCGTCATTCAAAGGGTTCCTGAAACCACCTCTTCCAGGAAGTCTTTCCTGACTAACTAGAGCAATGAAAACCTCCGACATCCTTCCACACTAACCACTCTCCAAGAACTTCCCCTTTGTTCCCACAGAATGTAAATGCTGCAATTTATTTTTTGTTAAATATGTGTTTTGAACACAATCTCAGGAAGGATGTAGCAATAGGTGATGCCTTTGTGGACCTCGGTTGGTGTCTCACTGATGAGCCCCAACACCTTAGAGCAGCGAACAAGTGTTGCTCCGACACATGACGCCGCAGGTAGTTGCTCAGACTGTCTTCAGATCCTGAACTT
The DNA here is from genome assembly GCA_007922815.1 of Macrotus californicus. NCBI lineage: Eukaryota > Metazoa > Chordata > Mammalia > Chiroptera > Phyllostomidae > Macrotus > Macrotus californicus. Next base: position 53,161 of record VMDR010005034.1, on the reverse strand, counting down.
CTACATTTCTAGTGGTGCTGTTTATGTGTTCATCATTAGCCAGACGCTTCAGTCCTAGTTATTCAACAGAAATTCACTGAAAACTACTATGAGCCGAGTACTGTGTTAGATATGAAAGATGTAGTGCCCATTGAAAGTCTTTAAGACTATTGTGGTGGATCATCAATTTGGTGGTCCTACAGGAACCATGCCTCTCAGCATTCATGCCCTTGTGAAGCCCCCACCCCCACTCCTGTTTGACTCTGAGCTGGCCTGTGATCTGCTTTAATTAGAATATAGTAGAAATGATATGCCAGTTCCAGGCTGAAGCCCAAGAAAATCCAGAAATTTCTGCTTTTGTGTTCTGGAGAGCCCTGAGCTACTATTCTTGGAATGATTTGCTATACAAAAATTGATAACCAAAACAAACTATAATTTCTGAAAGCAGGAGAGGAGTATATAATCATCCAAAGTGGCTTCAAGATACTTTCATAAACCAAATACTTAGAAATTTAATAATCAAGCAGAGTCATGGTACCAACAGGCCTTTTGAAAAACCAGCCTTCTCTTTCAAGTTCATGGCTTAAAATAATAACCAAATAGTCATTTTCTCACAGTTCTGTGATCTGAGCTGGGCTCAGCTGGACGGTTCTTCTGCTGGTCTTGCTGGTGGTTGGCAGGAGGTGGGGTTCAGCTGGAACTTGGGATCGCCAAGCTTCTCTCTTTCACTGTAGTCTCAGGGCCTCTCCCCATGATTTCTCCAGGAGAGCAGCTGGACTTCTTACATGGTAGCTGTGGTGTAATGGTGAACACATCTGACACGTGGGGCAAAGGGCCTTTATGGTGTACCACAGGGAGAGACTGGAGGTGGGGATTGGAGTCACACCACCTCACTTGACTATGTAGAGTCTGCAGACCTTTGGGAAGGTGTCTGGGCACGTATTCTCTCTCTCACCACTATCTCTGCATCATAAAAGTAGAGGTGATAACAACCTCTACCTCATAGATTGTTTGGAGGATTAAATGAGATGATACATGAGATGCCCTTAGCATGTTCCTGGCAGATAGGAAGTACTCAACATGTGTTAACTATTAGTATTTTATTTTATTCTTTTAATGATTTTATTTATTTATTTTTAGAGAGAGAGGAAGGGAGGAAGAGAAACATCAATGCATGGTTGCCTCTTGTGTGCTCCCTAATGGGGACCTAGTCTGCAACTCAGGCATGTGCCCTGACTGGGAATTGAGCCGATGACCCTTTGGTTTGCAGGACGGCACTCAATCCACTGAGCCACACCAGTCAGGGTTCTATCAGTATTTCATTACAGTTACCTTCAGCAAATAAGTTAGTAAGATTGTATTTAAACATTTAAATTTAAAAAAAAAAATTTTTTTTAAAGTAGAGGGAGACAGAGAGACAGAAAGAGAGAAAAAAACTGATTTGTTGTTCCACTTATTTACACATTCATTGGTTGTTTCTTATATGTGCGCTGACTGGGGATTGAACCCACAACCTTGGGGTAATAGGACAATGTTCTAATCAACTGAACTGGCCAGGGCTTGTATTTAAACATTTATAGGAAAGTATTTTTGTATAATTCTGGGCATATACTAAATTCTTCATGCTTGTTTTAAAAATCTGCTGCTTTAAACAATTCTTTAATTCACATAATTAATGGCCTTTCACCCACTTTTGCTGTAATGTTACAGTTGTGGCTTTACTTAATCACTTTTCTTGGGTAATCTTTTATCTTGAATAAAAGAGTAGAATCAATTGTGACCTCATGTAGCTAGAACAAATCTGACATCATGAATTTGTTTTAGACAATTTTTAAAAAAATTTTATTTATTTTTACAGAGGGGAAGGAAAGGGTAAAGAGAGGGAAATATCAATGTGTGGTTGCCTCTCGCGCACTCCCTACTGGGGACCTGGCCTGCAACCCAGGCATGTGCCCTGACTGGGAATGGAACCAGAGATGCTTTGGTTCCCAGGCCTGTGCTCAATCCACCGAGCTATACCAGCCAGGGGTGTTTTAGACAATTCTTTCAAATCAGATTTATAGGGAGATAAGAAAGAAAAGGAGTTTTGTGGGAGGAAATAAAAACAATGGTTTCTGAGAATTCTGAGGCTCTGATCTGATGTATTACGTAGTAAAGGGAACCACAGGCTTAACTGCACATCACATACACCATCTATGAGATCTCCGGAGTGTATGTAATACCTTCACAGACAGCATGGGGGTACATGGACCATGGTTCCTTTGTTGTCACATGTCAGCTTATCCCTCCTGTGTCCTCTCTCTCTGACTTAGAGAACAGCTGGGAGGTGGGGTGAAGGGGCAGAGTCCAGTGTTTCAGGGAGGGCAAGCCTGGAAGTGCTGCAGGGGGGGGGGGGGTCACAGAGTCATTCACCCAGGCAGAGAGAATGCAACACTGATTTAGATTTTTGAACTTTTGTTCCCTTTGACTGTGACTGACAAAAGAAATGAGGATTCATTCTAGCAGGAGTGTTTCTAGAAAAACATCTGTTGAATCTGAAAAGTTCCTTTAAAAGAAGGATCAATTGGGTTGGGCTTATAACAAAGAAAATTACAAGTGTTAAGATTTGCCAGTAACTTCCAGGAATTTCTTCGTACTCTGTATCACAGTTTCCAAAACCAGGCAAAACAATTTCTTGCAAGCAACTAATTCCACAGAAGTCTGAAAACCCACGAGTTTCACTCTCATCTTCCCTTTGGGTGCCTGGAACCCCCACAACAACGTGGATTCACCCCACCCCACCCCTTGCAGTGCTGGGCCTTTCCCTCGCTCCCCTCTGCCACACTGCTGGATTCCCACCTGTCACTGGTGTCTCTGTGACCAATGACGCATGCTGGGGGGCAGGGCCTACGCTTTGGGTTACTGGAGAATATCCCAACACCTTAGCACGCTATTTGGATTCACTGAGTATTTGTAGAATCAAAGGTGTGATTATGAAAAGTGATTTTAAAATATTGTTTGGACTGGGAAAGACCCAAGGCCCTGGAGCGGGATGTGTGGGCACTGAAGCACAGGGGTCCTGCAAGTTGGCCGCATGTTGTTATTCTGACACTGCCATCCCGTTTTTTTCTCTTCCTTTTTCTTCTTGGTCATCCCCTAGTTCTCTTCACCCTGACAGGATCAGAGCTGGGCAGATATGGCATAGCAGGGATCAGAGAAAATTCATACCCACACTTACTTGAACCTTTTTTCCCCATCAAATTTTTTTTTAAGAGTTCAGCTTTTTCTTGAACGTGTTACAAAAGAGGCAGGTCAAAAAGACTAAAGCCCGTGTCATCATCAGACTCCTCAGATTCTTCTTTCTTTGCTCCCACTTTCTTTCCTCAGCTGGGGCAGCAGCAGTGGATGGGGCAGGATCTCCTGCTGGTGCAGCACTGGCTGCTGGGCCAGGTCCGCCAGCCCCTACGTTGCAGATGAGGTTCCCAATGTTGACATTGGCCAGAGACTTTGCAAACAAGCCTGGCCAGAAAGGTTCAACATTTACACCAGCTGCTTTGATGAGGGCATTGATCTTATCCTCCGTCACCTCACCGTCACCTCACCTCATCGTGTGCAGGATAAGGGTCGAGCAGGGGCAGGAGAGCTCCGAGGCAGAGGCCACGGCGTGGGCGGGCAGTGGGTGGGTGCTAGTCAAGGGCCTCACCCCAACACGGCCTTAGCTTTTTCATAGGAGGACCGAGCGGCAGCTGGGGAAAAGGGCTCACAGGTTTTTTAAACAGGGAAGGAAATGAAGCAAGATAAAAAGCCAAAGCCTCCCCTTTTCTTTTCCTACCTAGTCTTCTGGTGGAGATGCTCAACTGTAAAATGGCTCAAAAGGAGCGTCACAAGTAGGAATAAAGAACTGAGGGAGCGCTTGGCTGGGAAAGAGCCACTGAACCAGCTGGTGCTCCCAAGGGCAGAGATGGGAAGGGCTGTTGGGGTGACTCAGGCAGCTAGGACCCTGAAGGGGCATCCCCTGGTTGCTTCATGGAAGAACTAAACCTCAGAAGAGTTTGAAGGGACAAAGAGAAGGAAATGCTCAAGTCACAGATACTTAGGGACTGGTGAAGAGGGGCATGTTCCGTCAAGGTGACATGAGGGGCAGAAATGGACGGAGGGCTCCAGTGCCATCACGGCAGAGGGTGGGGGCCACAGAGCCACACACATGGGCAGCAGGGGGGCCTTGCAGTCCGTGACTAGAAGTGAGCCTAAAGGCACAGGAGCCATTCTCCAAACGAAGCTGGTTAAGGTGATGATACAGAAGGCCTGACCCTTCGCAGGCGCAGAAATGAGCTGCCGCGGGGGACCCCAAAGAGCCAGGTCTGCTCTGGCCACCCCAGGCCACCCGGAAGGCAGGGGAATGCAGTCAAAGAGGGCCCGAGGGCAAAGGGGTCTCTGGCACCAGGGAGTCAGGCTGAGGGGTGTGAACGCCACGCTCTTCGCTGCTGGCCGTGCAGGGGTCTGGGGACTAGACTTCCGCTCTGCTAGCCAGAAAACGAGAGTTCTAGCTCAGACAGTTTCCTAGGGATTTGCCCTCAGTCCTCTAAATCCCGCCACCACCTCCACCCCCTGCCAGAGTAAGCCCACCTGCTAACCTGAACTAGTAATGAATATGAAAGCATTACTAGTCAGTAATGCCTGAGGCTGTGACCCAGGGTAACGGGTAAGTTAGAAATCTGCAATACAAAGTCATTCATTCATTCAACTATTATTAGTAAAAGGCCCACAGGGTACAAGCCACCAGAGACACAGCGATGAATACGAGAGCACTCCTCACCCCTGAAGCCCCTAATAAATATAACATTGACTTCCCCAAATCCTTTCATACACAACCCCCACAAATCCTTCAGTGGTTCTGAAGAAAGATATTTTTTCTTCATTTTTATACACAGAGGCTTGATAATAGAATCTATTTGCAAAACAATGGTTGGGGGGAAAAGAAAAAAGAATTCCAAAGAAACCCAAACTAAAGGTCTTAGCTATAAACAGATGTTCATTCAGATAAGACGTTCAGTCCTAGCTGAATATACTGAGGTAATACTACTGAAACCCTGCGAAAGCCTCTGGCGTATTATTCCTTAATTCTTGATGATATAGAGTGTCAAAGAAAATTCAGTCACTTGCATTCATGTTATAGTTTTTAAATCATTTAAAAATCTAATTTATTTTTATGCAAGTATTTTACGCACATAATTAAAAAAGTCAAACCTATGAGGCTCATAACAACAACAAAATCAGTCCCCTGGCCTACGTCCCTCACTTAGGTTCATCTGTAAAGTGAATTACTTTCTCCCTGAGTGGTTTTTCCTAACCACAGTGATATCCATATTGTGCCATTCAGCTCTTTTAGAGATTATGCACTGACTTCCAATTGTGATGAAGATTTCACTCCCAAACACTCCCATTTCATAGCTGATATTCAGATGGTTACACATTACAACCACATGGGTTGTTTTCATGCAGCAAAATGAAGTTCTGTACTGGTCAGCGCAGAAGCCTCCTCATGCCCCATGCAGGCCAACGTGTCTGCTCCAGTTCCTGTCCTGGACACCCCGGACTTCCCCAGGACCCAGCCGCTGAGGGGCCCTCCAGAGCCCTGCTCCAGAGCTCTGACCACTAATCCATTCTGACTGCCAGTCGCCTGTGCCACATTGTTCCTCCCCAATCCTCCTGCCTTCCCAATGTAATTGTCCCAGTTTTCTGTTGAATTCATATCTGAGGTGTTCGTTGTTGTGACTGTGGGAATATTGTTCGCCATGGAGCCAATCTGTAATAATGACATTTTTCTTCTACAGGTCTCTGCTTTTGCTGCAATGAATGAATGCCTGATTTTCTATTCGGTTTAACACTGAATACTCTCTCCCTTATACAATTTCCCAGGTAGTTAAAACTGTCACGCATGTTGTCATATTTTCTTCTCCTTAAGATATCTTTTTTGGAGACCTGTATGTTCATTTTCCAACCCGGTGTGCCTAAACTCTTCTCCAGATCCGAACTGTATTCTGTGAGCCTGAGTTTACTGCTACCTTGAAGCCTCTCTTTTCTACATCCTGTGGCTGCTTCGTTTTTGGTTTACCCTTTGTGGCAGAGCACGACCTCTAGTATCCTTAAACAAGATGCTTTTCCAGGCAATGTTTTCTTGCTCTTTGATTTGGCATGTCTGAGAATGACTTCTGGGTAACCTCACACTTGGTTGGCTGGGAATACAATACCAGGTTGCAAATCATTTATACTGAGAATTTCCCGACGGTATTGTTCCGGAGACTTCTAGATCCAGGACTGTTTAGTAGTTCCCAGTTCATTCCAGTTCCCCTTTCTTTATGATCTTTCCCCCAGAGGAAGCTTTTGGGAATGTCTCTTTAACATTTCTGTGATATGCCCCAGTAGGGACGATATTGTTTTGTCGTCTTTTGCTGAATACTCAGTAGGTTTTTTCCATCTGGAGTCTTGGTATCTGGGACTGTTTCTTGTATTATTTCTATGTCTTTACTGTCTCTCTGTTTTTTTAATGATCAACCAATTATTTATTTGTTTGTTTGTTTGTTTGTTTTATTGAGAGAGGGGAAGGGAAGGAGAGAGAGAAATACGTGGTTGCCTCTCATGTGCCCCCACTGGGGATCTGGCCTGCAACCCAGGCATGTGCTCTGACTGGGAATCAAACCAGAGACCCCTTGGCTCGTAGATCCATGCTCAGTCCACTGAGCTACACCAGCCAGGGCTCTTTTTAAATTGATATACCTGACATAGGCTGCAATTCGCCCATTTAAAATGTTTCAGCAACCGTCACCATCAATTTTAGAACATTCTCATCACCCGAGAGAAAACCCATACCCATTAGCAGCAACTCCCCATCCCTCCCACCTTCCAGCTCTAGGCAACCACTCATCTACTCTCTGTTTCTATAGATCTGCTTACTCAGGACATTTCATACCAATGGGGTCATATGACTACAGTCTTCTGTGAGTGACTTCCGTCACTTGGCGTGTTTTCCAGTTTCATCCACAATGTAACATGCGCCATACTACTTTTTCTTTTTTAATCCTTACCCAAGGATATTTTTTATTATTGATTTGAGAGAGAGAGAGAAACATCGACCATTGCCTCCTGTACATACCTCACCTGGGGAGCAAACCTGCAACCTAGGTATGTGCCCGGTTCTAACTGCAAATCACACCCACAACCTTTCGGTGCACAGGACGACACTCCAACCAAATGAGCCACCGGCCAGGACGTACTGCCCTTCTTATTTACAAATAACATTCCATTGATTGGATGTATCGCGTTTTATTTATCCATTCCTCAGGTGACGGACATTTAGGTCGCTGCTACAAGTATTCATGTGTCAGTTTTGTATAAACATGTCTTCAGTTCTCTTAGTATGACAATGAATTCAATGGATGTCCACTTCCTTTCCCTCCTTTGTTGAAATTCATGGCTCCTCAGCAGCCCTTCTACGTGCAAAGTTCTCAAAAGTTGACCTGCCTATCTCTTCAGGGTCACCTGTAGCCAGCCTCTTCAGACGAGGTCCATATATCGACTTACCTGGTGGTCCTCCAGGACACCTGCTCTCTCACAACCGCGGGCTTTGCTAAGTTCTCTTCACAGGCAGGAATCTTCCTCCCTGGTTATTTTCCTCACATGTTCAAGACTGCTCAGCTGTCACCACCCCTACAAGCGCCCGTGACTGCTCCCCGAGCTCCCCATGCGAACAGCCACGGGGCACTGGCTGCAAGGTATGGTCATGGCTCACGTGTGCCTTCTCCTCACTGGAATACGAGCTTCTTCAAGACAATGTTTATCCTGAGTGTGTTCACTCCCTCCATATCGAGCCAATATGCAGTGCTTTATATCATGCCCGCTGTAAACACTAAGTGCCAAGTACTAGTCCACAGGCTTTACTATGAACTCACTGACTTCTCATAATCACCCTGCGGTAGGTGTTACCACCACCCCTGAGTTGTCCAGGGCTATTTAAGAATAGTAGAGCATGCCCTGGCTGGTGTGGCTCAGTGGATTGAGCATGGGCCTGTGAACCAAGAGGTCGCTGGTTTGATTCCCAGTCAGGGCACATGCCTGGGTTGCAAGCCCGGTCCCCAGTACGGGGCACACAAGAGGCTGCCATACATTGGTGTTTCGTTTCGCTCCCTCTCTGTCTCCCTCCCTTCCTTCTGTCTATAAAAATAAATAAAATCTTAAAAAAAAAAAAAAGAATAGTAGAGCAGATATCTGACCTCAGATGATCTGGCTCAAAGACACCTTTCAGCATCTCTGACTTTTGAACCGGAGGTGCCTACCATGTATTTGTTGAATGAATGAATGAATGAATGAAGGGGAAAACCAAGGCCTTCAATAGAGGTCAAACTCAGTCTTAGAGAAAGCTACATTTTAAAGCAAATAAAAAGCTGATTTTATTAATTTTTTTTCTCTCTTCAGCCCAAGCCATAAACAACCCAGGGAAGAGGTCTTGGATAAGATTTCTGTTGTCTAGTGTTATGAACCGAATGTCCCCTCAAAATTCCTATGCTGAAACCCTAACCCCCAGTGCGGCTGTATTTGAAGATGGGGCCTCTAAGGAAGTAATTAAGGTTAAATGAGGTCACATGGATGGGTCCCTGATCCAATACAGTTAATATCCTTGTAAGAAGAGGCACCAGCACCAGCCAACAAAGGAAGAAAGACCTTACCAGAAACCTGGTGCAAGATTTCCTGGCACCTTGATAATGGACTTCCAGCCTACAGAACTGTGAGAAATTAAATTTCTGTTGCTTTAGCCACCCAGTCTGTGGTATTTTGTGATAGCAACTCAAGCAGACTAATACAATTTCTAATGGCTGAAGTTTGGAAAACAGGTTTTCCTTCACTGATGTCAGAAACCAGCTGCTTCAACAATGTTCTCTCTCCCTTTGGCTGGCTTTGAACTTCTTATGTTGTTTATTTGTTTTGGTTTTTGGTGAAATAAAATTTTAAGACTCTATCTAATCCAGTCTTCTTTTTACCATAGGGAAGTCAACACTTAATTTTCTATTTTTCCCTTCAACATTTCCTACAACTATAGACTTTCTTACTTTTCAGTGGCTTAGCTAGTTAGTTCTTGGCCTATGCAGAAATTCAATTTATCTCCCTAAAATATATATATTACCAATATTTTTACTGATACCACTGATGTCTACCTTACTTAATAATGCTAATATATTGTCTTTCCCAATGGTATTTCACTTGAAAGCCTGGTATTTCATTATAGAGTGAAACTTGAGCTTTCCAAGGGACTCCAAGTTTCAGCTCTCTGTCTGGGGGTTTTAAAATAAAACAAACGTTTTTATTACAAAAATTTCCAAACACACACAAGAGTAGAAAGAATATATTCAACACACAGACCCAACATTATCAAGATTTTTGCCCCATTTGCTTAAGCTATTCCCTTTTCCTCTTCTTTTTTCTTTGCTGACATATTTCAGAGCAAATCCCAAACATCAAGTCCATTAATCAATACGTATCTCAATATGTATCACTTTAAAAAGGGCAACATTTTTTTTTTATAATCACAATGCAGTTGTCCAATCTAGGAGAATTAATAATTCTCGTGTTTGCAGGCTTTTGGAGTGAAATAACTCATATAGAATTTTAGACTAAAGTTAGCACTGCCTTAGAATAGCAAAATTCTGTAGTCCCTAAACAACTGTAAAATGAAACTTTGTATGTTCTGAAATGCAAGGTGCTGACACCGTCCAACTAAAGCTGGGCCCAAGAACGCCTAAGACAAGTCTTAAAAAGACGCAGTAGCAAGACTTCAGCCACTGCATGTTATTTTAATAAAAAACACACCACTTTACACAAATATACAGATCTCAAATTGTAATGTCAAAATACAGAACGCAATACAGAAGCTATGCAACTTTTCCTCACTGAGACAGACTTTCTGTCACATTTTGACATTTATGATTATTAAGACATAATAACACAAGAAGTACAGCTTTTCCAACCTCATGATTATAGTAAAGTCCTTTGCAAATGAATGACGGTAGAGTCATCAAAAGGGGAAGCTGACAAGTTAGGTGGCCCTGGCTACATCATATTAATGTGAGAAGGAGACACAATAAGAGCTTTAAGGAACTGCGGTCAAATGTTAGAAGTATGGGCACTACAGCTTTCGCAGACTTCTACCAGTGATTATATCCTTGATATACATACATCCTTGAATCTATAGCAGTTCAGTATGATTGCATCTATATTTGTTCCACAGGACAGCTGGTTAATGTATTATTCTGATATATTTTTCAATTGGAATCATGTACAAAGAAATAATGAGAAATCCATTTAAAAAACCTATTTTTCCCCAAGTCAAATTATGTTTAAAAGTTAAAAGGCCTATGGAAAACCAAAGTGTGGGCAAAAAATATTGGCTATATGCCAATTTTTATTTAAGAGGAAGTCTTGCACAAATAATAGTTGTCTTATCTTGTAGCAAAACAAAAACAAAACCCTAAAATTGATCCCAGATCTAAATTAGTTGAACTGGAGTGACAAAGTCAAAGCCAGTCTTGCCATTTGTACATTAATTTGATAAAACAAACTGCATTGAAAGCAAACAAACATCCTGCACGGACTCCTGTGCAGAACTGGGGGTTCCCTTCAGCACTTACATAAAGACAACGGTCACACACTTCTTCTTCTAAGAAAGCGGTATTCCCAGAAAGCCCAACAGAATGTGTCACTCATGAAATTCCATAAAAGCTGAAAAGCAGCCAAGCATCGATGGCATTTAAGGACAGTAGGAGACTGCACTGTTAATACCCACGGATGGGCTTTGTGCCAATATCTTAAAATCATGCTTTTCATCAACTACAGATAAAATGGTGAAGAAAGAAATATGGTATGACATCATATCCCTGAAGAGAGCAACCACATTTGTATAAAGAAATCACTGAAGAGTTACCTCGTTGCTCTGAATGAAGTCCTGTCTAGGCAGCAGACTTTAAACTAAATGCTGACAGTGCCTAATCACACCTCCCAGGTAAGCAGAAACAGCTTACGTGTCAAGAGTAATTCTCTTTGGCCGCAAAGGGTACCGCTTCCTCTGGGGGCAGTCTTTAGTCTGTTTTCTTTTCAGCACCACGTTACTAGTTGTCCTGGCAGACGTCTCGGTTGGTGTGGCTTCTATTTGTGGTAGAAAGCCTTCGGGTTTAACATCTGGCTTCCTGGAACAACTGGAAAAGACTTCCTGGTGGATTCTCTGGAGCTGGATAATAGGCTGCATCTTTAAAACTTGGGAAAATCCATCTCCTTGTTCAATTAATGCAGGCAAGGACTTCAAAAAGCAAACAAACAGTGACACACTCAACACCGACCTCAGGACGCAGCACAGACACGCGGGGATGAACACAGCACCCCAGCACTCTCCTTCTTCAGGTCAAGGCTCTTCTAAGACCTAACTTTTGGGGTGGTGGATATTCAACTTTACCTTAAAATACGAGTTTTAGGAATTTTAACTAAAAGCTAAGACTAAAAAGATATGTTGTACTCCTACAAATGCCTGGTAGTTAAAGAAAACTTCAGCAAAGCAGGAGGTAACAGGATTTCAGAGCTAAGTATTTAATGTCTGAAATTCCACACTTTAGAAAAGTATTTTAGAAATCTTAATCATCAGGAGCAAGGATCAGCACGTTTTTTCTGTAAAGGGCCATGTAAATATTTTAGGGTCTTGGGGGCTTATGTCTCCGTCACAATCATTCAGTTCTTTCACTGTAACGTAAAGAAGCCACAGGCAATAGACAATACGTTAAGTGAATAGACATGGCAGTATTCTGATGAAGTTTTACTTCCAAAAAGCAGTAGTAGGCTGGTTTTCAGCCTGGCCCACCCTAGTCTATCAACTCTTGATCAGGAATACACTCTGAGGAAATCATAGAATCAATACAAACCACAAAAGAACATTATAACAATTTTAAGAACAGGAAAGATTATGAAGGAGTTTAAAAGTCATTTCATATACTAGAAATAAAATGTTTTCGTGTTTATATAAAATAATACCAAAAATGTAAACAGTTTTATAATAAAACTCCAACTTGATATCTGTATAATACAGTGGCTAAGAGTACAGGCTCTGGAGCCCAACAACCAGGGTTCAAATCTGGCTGAGTCATTTATGTGGGCAATCTAATTCACCTCTCTGTGCCTCAGTTTCCTCATCTGTAAAATAGGGTAATAGCAGTACCTACCTCATAGGGTTATTGGAAGGATTAAATGAGATAATATATGTAAAGCAGTTAGGTGGCACCTGGTCCACACTAAATGCTCACTAACTGTTGGCTGATATTAGTACCTAAAATTGTTTGTTAAACTGTTAACTCTCAGAACTCAAAAAATATAACTAACCTTTAAAGAAGCCAGGTATGATACTGGTACACAGTAGGTACCTAATAAATGGGAGTTACTCTGAATGTTACTGTTGCTTAATTAAAGATCTATTCGTTTAATTCACCAAAGGTCTATTTTAAAAACTGCTAAGAATTCCTATCACAACAGACTGAAACACATGTGGTTGTTAAAAGCAAACACCTGGCTACACACTGTTCAATTTAGGCTTTAGCATGCAGCTTTTACCTTCATGGCTTGACTGACTTCCTTAGCTATTGTTTCTCCTCTGCATTGCAAATTTTCCACACGAGAGGCTGCAAAGAAACCACCAAACAGTGTTTTAGGTTTTTCACAGTCTAATAAGAAGTCATAAAGGACATGCAGATACACTCTTGATAAACATCTGTCAGGACTATCCACCTTGGCTCAATCTTAGAACGGTTTGATATCCATTAAAATAAATGTCCTATTAAAGTTCACTAGCATTGAGAAAAGACTGTGAAAACACAGAGTAAACAGTAGAGTAAAATCAGTAGTTATACGCCTAAGGTGATACACAGCACGCGCTGTACGGAGCAGCCTCAACACTGTGCGCCCCCAGAAGGAAGCCTTCTGGTCCTGTATGTCATCTGCCACTATGTTGAACAACTTCAAGCACTACCCTCACATTTCAAAATAAACATAGGCTAATATTTGATATTTGTACTCTTCTGAATTTTATGAAACATATTTGGACTTAGAATTTGTAATCACACTACATCAAAAATACCTAAATAAGCCCTGGCTGGTATGGCTCAGTGGATTGAGCATCCGCCTGTGAACCTCTGGTTCGATTCCCAGTCAGGGCACGTGCCTGGGTTGCAGGCCAGGTCCCCAGCTGGGGACTTGCAAGAGGCAACCAATCGATGTTTCTCTCACACTTTACTGTTTCTCTCCCTCTCTTTCTCCCTCCCTCCCTTCCTCTCTCTCTCTCTCTAAAAACAATAAATAAAATCTTTTAAAAAATACCTAAATGAAATTTCTGGAATAGAGTGTCAGTAGTATTAATTTTTCTTTCCTTACTTCCTTGATGCTTTTCTAATTCCAAATACATTTTACTTTCTCCCACTCTCTTATAAATGTTCATGGCCACTTCATAACAGATCTGCATGTTCAATGATAAAGGGATAAAAATCCTACTAAAACTCCAAGAGAAATTGGAAATGTGAAAAATCATACCATTATGAAACCGTCTACAAATTAGTTTTTAGAAAAGCAGTTCTCATCAGAATTAAAGTCTAAGCAAGTACATAATTACGTTAGGAAGACTACTGCTTTATCAGCTTCAAGAGACTGGCAAGTAAGCCAAGAAAAGAATTGCTCTCATAGCTGCTGTTTTTCTTTTTTGACTTTCTTTGGCTCAAAAAAGGGAGAACAGTTTTAGAAAAAAAAAAAAAAAATGAACAGAAAGAAGCAACCGAGAGGAAGAAGGCACTGAAAGGAGACAGCAAAGGTAACACGGTGGCCTTGAGAAAGGGCTCTTAACCCTCTGTTACCAGAAACTCCTCTGGGAGCTTGGTGAAGCCTGTGGACCCCTTCTCAGGATATTCCTAATGTATTTGTTTCTTAGCTGAGGCATACGTTACATTCAGTGAAGAGTGTATCTTAAGCTTACAATCAATCTCCTTAACAAACACACACCAGGACATGGATACTTCCGTCAATCCAGAAAGTTCTCTTGTTCCCCTTTCCCAGTCAATCTTGTCCATAAGAAACAATGATTTGTGTGACTTCTATTACTATACCTTATTAGTTTTGCTTACTCTATGATGTCAGAATGTTTTAAAATAAAATTTTAAAAAACAAGTACCTAAAAATTGTATAGGTAATATATATATTCCTTTATTGATGATTTAAATAACAGCATCGAGTGACAGGTCTAATATTTACCCTAATATGAAAACATGAGTACAAACAACAGTGTGAGGTATCTGGAACAAGGGAAATTGAAAATATCTGCGGCTTCTAGTAGCAAAAAAAATCATAGGTCCTGCCAGCACTGCCACTATTTCCTGCATTCACGATGGAAGGAAATGCTAAATTTCAGTTTGAGGTTAGTAAAAAAAAAGAAAAATGCAATTTTTTCTATCCAAGCCCATAGTTCCCCTACATTTTAAGAACTGCATTTACTGTACACACGAAAAATCAATGGGTATATTACTTGAAAATGAAACTAACATATTGTTTAAAAATAAGCTTGCCCTACGTTTCCCAACTATGCAGACTCAGCACACAGACAGCAAGGTGGCAGTTACACGTGCTCGTGTGTGTGTGAACCCATCAAGCTGTGCACGTCCGATACACCCAATGCACACACGCACACACACTATAATGAATGAAATGTCTACTCTAGAAAGCTGTCTTACTTGTGCTTTGCGAATGGAACAAGGCAATCCTGTCCTTCGTCATTACTGCACGATTTACAAAGCAATCTGTCACCAAGGCCTCCCTAACCTTTCAGAACACGTGCTACCTAAAAGTCTCCGTAGCACACACTGAGGAACAAAGCAGCCGTTCTCCGTTGGCTGCACGAGCGGCGACGACGGAGAGTGCCAAGGGTAGTCTGGTTTGTGTGTAAAAGGAGTGAGGCCTCAGGCTTGGATAATTATGAAGATATTTTCACACACGGACATCGGGTGGGATATTCTAAAGTTGTGCTGGACGTTTGAGACATTCAGTGTTCCTGTCCTGTGACTACAAAAATGTCAGGTGTACCCTCCCATTTCTGTGGTTAACTAACTTTTCAACTCCCACTTTTTCAAAAGGGCCACTAGAGGGCAGTACTGCCTCCAGTGAGAACCAAGGTGTTACCTTTCAGAACTTCTTGGGAACAAGAACCCATTCTCTAACCTTGGACTCCCTAGTGTTGAACGCAATGCCTGGCAAGTAGAGCGGGTGCTGCATGGTGTGACAGACAAGGCTATGACAGAGGGTGCTGTGCAGGCATAAAGGTCAATCTCACAGGGCAACTGAAAGGAGAGCAGAAGCTTCACAGGTGTTATAGGGAGTTGCCTAAAAAGGAGTAGGCCCTGGAGGCTGGGGGGCGGAAAAGGGGCACAGGAGGTGGTGGGGTGGTAGAGGAAGTGCTATACCAAAACAAGGGAATAAATCAAGAAAGAAGAAAACACAGGAATGAGGAAACATGATTCAAAACAGAAGAGAAGTAAAGGAAATTCCCAGGGTGATGCGGAAAGGAACAGACAGGATATAAGCTTTGCTCCAGGCCTAGAGGGCAGCCAGTCCAGATTAGAACAGGAAGACAAAAGGCTCCCAGGGCAGTATCTCAAGAAAAAGGAAAAGGCTTTACAAATGGATTTGATGGATAACCTGAAGTGTTTACCACAGTGAGAGGAATTTTACAGTTCTATTGAAGTGTTTGGGAAAGAATTATTGACAGACACAACAGCAAACAAAGAGAAAACTAGAGCAATTATCAGCCCACACACTAATACTAAGTACTATTGTTTTGTTTTGTTTTGTTTTGGACAAAGATTAAAAGTGAAGCTGATGAG
The DNA here is from genome assembly GCA_007922815.1 of Macrotus californicus. Classification (NCBI taxonomy): domain Eukaryota; kingdom Metazoa; phylum Chordata; class Mammalia; order Chiroptera; family Phyllostomidae; genus Macrotus; species Macrotus californicus. The sequence goes on along the minus strand of VMDR010005034.1, from coordinate 37,259 downwards.
TGTAGATTATTCTTTTGAGAAACCTGTTATGAAAAGAAAAAGAGAGTTCAGGGAAGAGAAGCACAATGGCGCGGACTTCCCCTACTTGACTCTCTGACGGCCCATTCTTACAGTAGCACGAGCTGGCGTGCACGCCAGTCGATCTTATGTAATACCTTTAGCAACCCTGTGAGGCAAGCAGGTTTCATCCGCCTCCTTTTACAGATAAGGAAACAAGCTGTGAGAGCTGGAAAATGTACCCAGAATTGAACAGAACTAGAACCACACTTCCCAGAATCCCAAGCACTTGCTCTTGTATATTCTATAAGTAACTTTCCAAAATATCACTTTACCAAAATTCATACTATATTCATGAGATAAAAATGGTCAAAAATTAGCTCCAACATGATGAAAACTTCTTAAAATAAAAAGATTATGCCTAGTAAAGAATTAAAAATAGAACAATCCTATAGTTAAATCTATTTTAACTATTAATGTTACAGTATCTTTAAGTGAATTAAATTCCTTTCATTGAAAACTGAAAAGAATAAATAATTTTAGGGATAAAACCAAACACACAAAGATTAAAAAAAAATACAAAGGGGAGAAAACTAAGTATGTGACTATGTTATCTGTAAATGCGTCATAAAAGCATTTCCAACATTAACATCTGCTTAGAGAATTTCAAAATAATAAGCTTTTTACTCTCTCTCAGGATTATTTCTGTAGCTAGTAAGAGCATGCGGGTACTCCTGGTACACAAACATGTGCCTGAAGAATGTCTTGCATGCCGATGGCTGTCCTGCCATGCAGGAGGTGGAGGGGGACTCCTTCCAGACCCATCCCCAATGGCTTTCTCTGCACAGCCTCGATGGGGACACCTTCATGGCACTGCTGTTTACCCTCTCCTCATAAACAAAGGTGTTTAGGGATCCAAACTATTCTCCCAAATCCTATTTAAGCAACATGTAGTAGAACTGAGGTGCATCTGAAATGTGATTTTCCTAATATATTTCACGATAAATGTGTAGCGGTTCAGCTACATGATAGGTTAAACAGGCCTTTAAAGGGGAGCCTAGAAACTCGCCCATTCATAATACCAGTAGTAAATGTTTTTCAGGGGAGATGCATTCCAAGTTCCAAAGCTCAGATTAAATATGGATTCTTGAAACATAGCCATCTGTAAGTGGGTGGCTACCTGTGAAAGTGCCAGCAGTGGCTGAAGCAAGCTGGCATTATTAGGCAAGAAGAGGAACTGACTCTTATGTCCTCTGCTTGCAGGGTCAGCAAAAGAATTGGAAGCATCATCAAGTCTCCTGCAGAGACTTAAAATAGCTCCTTGTCATCACTACATGTTTAGCGGAGGACAGGGAAAAGAAGGGAGTCTCTCCAATTAATTTCAAAGAGTATTTTAAAAGGAAGATAATATGCAAGCAATGACTAGTTTTATTGGCAGAATCACAAAAGATTGTGAAAACTCATCTTATTAGTAGACAGCTAATGAGAAGATTGATGCAAGGATATTAAAAATAAAGTTTGCTCTTAAAAATGTGGAAGTTAGGCCCCCTTGAGGACACGGCCTTCCCTAGTCGCTGGCTTTGTAAAACACAGGGAAACGAAAAAGTGGAAATGAAAGATTGAGTAATCAGCCCCGTTTTGCTTTCAGGTCACTGCCTTGACTAAACTAGGACACACGAACTTCCAAAACCCTGCACAAATTCAGGAATTCACCAAAAAAGCATTAAGGGAGAAGTTCCTTCCTACATCCAATGTATTTTATGGGCATGAGTGAGCAAGCGTGTGTAACACAGGACGCAGGGCTTACATTGGCCTTCTAAAGGAGAGCTATCAGCATGGTGGGATCCACGGACCGTGGAGCAGCACGCCCGGTAACAGAGAAACCAGAACACTACAACTTAACCAGGTCTGTTGCACACACCTGCCAGGTACCGGCGTGTGACCCTCTGCACCCACTCCTGCCCCGCCCACACCGCACCAGCTCCCTCAGTACTGAAGAGCGGTCTCTCTCCAAGGCACCGAAGGCTTTCCAACTCCTCGCTGTGTTTTCCGGCCGCAGCCACGCCTCTCGCCTTACCCTGTAATGCTCTTTCCCACTATCCCCTCCACTTCGGCCTCAGTGTTTTTTTGTGCCATAAATATTCAAGCCCATTCTTGACTTAGGAACCTTGTTCTAGCTCTTCTCTCTAACTGAAAAGCTCTTCCTCTTGTCACATGATAGATTCCTTCATGTTACTTCCTCAGAAAAGTGCTTCCCACACCTAAACACATCATCCTAGCACTGAAGTTACTTCTTTATTTTTAGATCTGTTTATCCTTTTCTGCTCCCACAAGAATGTACAACCCACAGAGCAAGGACCTTGTCTGTGTTGGCCACCGCTAGACCCTCCACACTGAGAACAGTTCTGGCGTATGCAGACATTCAACAAACATACTGAATGTGTGGATGAAGAACAGTCACTCAGTATTTACTGAGCATGGTGCTACATGCTGGCTACATATAATGCAAACTCCAGCATGAAAGCCAATGGACCTCTCAGCTTTGTGAGAGACCATGAACAAGGGGACACACAAATACTTACATAGTATAACACATGCTACTAGGGAAATAAACAAGTCATTGCAGAGAACTGAGGAGAGGCTATTTTAATTAGGGTGGTTAGAGCACAAAGGAAAGTGCCTGACATGAATTCAAAGGGGCAGCTGGGAGCCAGATCACATAAGGGAATGCTAAGAGGTTGGAAGTTTATTATATATTTTAAAATTGGAAGATTTTAGAATTTTAAGAGAGGAATGAAAGCTGATTTGTGTTTTTATTTTTATTTAGTATTTTTTTAATCTATTTTTAGAAAGAGGGGAAGAAAGGGAGGGAGAGAAACATCAATGTGTGGTTGCCTCTTGCACACCCCCTACTGGGGACCTGGACTGCAACCCAGGCAGGTGTCCTGACTGGGAATCGAACCGGCTATCCTTTGGTTTGCAGGCCGGCACTCAATCCACTGAGCCACACCAGCCAGAGCTGATTCGTGTTTTTAAAAGTATCTTAGACTTTTAGTCAAGTTGACTTGGAAGTTCATAAACTCTCTACCTTTGTCCCAAATGTCACTGGATAAATACAGAAAATGTACAAAGCATATCCCAAATCATATACAAAATTAAAATTTCTATGAACCAGAAATGAAAAAGTATACTATATCAATTAAGTCAAATATCACCCCCCTCACATACATATATACATTAGGCTTAGACTATTTTATAGATGAATCTTATCCACTCTTCAAAAATCAAATAACTTCTGTGCTTACAAACTGTTTTATGAGCATAGTATAACCTCGATGACAAAACTGGAAAGGGACAATATGTTTTAAAACATCATCATTTGTGTGTGTGTGTGGGGGCTATAGATGCAAATATACAACAGGTAAATATACTAAAAAATGAATAGACAGCTTAATTCAACAGTGCATGAAAGGAAAAATACATTAATGAGCACCTGGGGTTTGCTCTGTGAATGCAAAGATCACTATCAGGAAAACCTGTCAGTGTTAGTTCACCACGCTCTCAGAGTCGGAGTCGGAAAGCACACGATCTGGAGACAGAAGGGAACCCCACCAGTGACGGAAGACGTTCTGTGTCTGACTGTGGTGATGGTTGCACTGTTATATACATGTGTCACACTGTACACTTAAAATGGACGTATTTTATTATATATAAATTATACCTCAGTAAAGTGGGTTAAACAAATATATGATCCCAGTTGATACAGATGTATTCAATAAAATTAAACATTTTTTGTAATTTAAAAAATATTATGATCACTACCACCACTACTATTCAACATTATATTTAGAGGTTCTAGCCAATGTTACAAGCCAAAAAAATGTGTAAAGTTAGAAAAAGACAAATCCCATCATTACTTGCAAATGATTTCTCTACATCTAAGGAACTCTAACTGAAACTAGATAAACCACCGGAGTTCAGCAAGTAAAATTCAGTGGTGTTCCTAACCACTGAACCTACCTCTTCTCCAAACCCTAAAATGTTACCATTGATGACAGCTACAAAAAGGTAATGTACCTAGGGACAAATAAAAAATGTGCAAAGTCTATACAGAGAAATTTGTGAAACACCATTTTTCCCTTACAACCATCTTCACCACATGTTTTTAAACACTTCCCCACAGGCACTACAGAGTGTCTATCACAGCCACCCCCGTAACTGCGTGGTACCACTCAGTGCAGTGAGCAGGGAGCACGCCTATAACTGTCTTCACTATGCCTGTTGATAAAACGCGACTGAAGGACATTCTGAAAAACTCAAAATGAGACGTAATCTGTTCACGAATGGGAACACCTATATTGTAAACACCTATACTGTAAATTTTATATAAAATTTGAAAACAAATGGTACTTCTCTCCAAACTAATCTATAAAAATCTGTAAATTAAATGCAATTCCAATCAAATCCCACTAAGATTTTTCATGCAATTTAACAAGTTGATCCTAACAATTCCTATAGCACAGTAAAGGGCCAAGAACAGGCAACGAAATTTTGAAGAAATTGCAAGATATCAAGACTCCTCATAAAACTATGGTAACTTAAAAATTGTGATAATTTTGCAGAGAAACCGTATCAACCAACAAAATTAAAGAGAGAGCCCCGAAACAGACTCCAAAATATAAGGAAACTTCGTGTATTAGAGAGTGACATTACAGAGCAGTGGAGAAAAGACAGACTATTCCATAAACGATGCTGAGACAACTGGCTATTGGTGTGGTAGAAATTAGGTCCCTTCCTCACAAAACTTTTTAAAAATTTCAGATGGATTCAAGATCTAAATATAATGTATACTAACATTATATAGTCATTGCAAATCAAGTTAAAAGCCAAGCCAAAACTTGAGCACGTCTTTACCGTGTTGATAACCAAAGGGCTAATGTCTAGAGCGTGTGTGTGTGTGTGTGTGCACGTGTGTGTGACTGTACACGGCCCTTAGAAAGGAGTAGGACAGGTTCAACCTCCCAGAAAGACGGACAAAGGCTGTAACCAGACAACCACAGAAGAAACTGTAGGGTCAAAAACCATGGGAAGGATGGTTCACCCTCACTTTAAATATATATACAATTGGGAAGACCCCCAAAGAAGCCCGGAATTTTAAAAAACTGTGTATTTATTCTTAAACTTTAAACTTCAGTCACGTTCCAAATTCTCTCCATTTGATGCAATACACCTATTGAGACATTTTTTCCACTGCTCAAAACAGTTTCGAACTCATCAATTTTGATGCCTTTTAGTGCTTCTGCTGTTTCACCTTTTCCACATCAGCAAAATATTTACCATAAGGACTTTTTTCATTCAGGGAAACCAAAAGGTCACTCAGGGCAAGGTCGGGTGAACAGGGAGGGTGGGGCACAAAGGTCACGTCATTTTGGTCAAAAACTGCTGAACACTCAGCACAGTGTGGGCAGGTACGCTCGTAAATCACCCATCGTGAAATGGGCAAACACAATGAAAGAGGCCAAAAAAATTCTCTGAAGCCAGCTGGCACACTGACACAGATGGGCTCCTAGAACACTCACCTAGCTGGGGAAGCCTGGACCACAAAGGGCGCGCCCTCCAGAAGACAGTTCAGTTCTTTTCCTTTCTGAGCTCCCCCTTGTGTATGTGTATGAAACATGGTATATGTGTGCATACACATGGTTGTGGGTGGCATTCTTCTGAGTTAATAAAGCCACTGTAATGGAAATAACCTGCGTATCTTTTTCCATATGAAAACTGTAAACCTACTTTTGCCCACCCCTGCATGTACATACATATGTATGTGTGTATATATGGACGGAGAGAGAAACAATTCAATTGCTGGCAAAATGTGAGTAAGCACAACTTTTAAACACTGCTGGTGGGAATGTGAACTGATACCACCACTTTGGAGGGGTAGTAAAGCTCCAATGTAACAAAGCTGAGCAGAAACAAGATCTAGAAATTCTGCTTCCAGAAATCTACCCCAGAACATCTGTGGCATATTTACACTATGCAAGGAGACAGGGATAAGAACAGTCATTGTAATATGGGCTATAACAGCAAAAACAAAATAAAACTGAACACTAAAAACCCAACAACAATCTAAGCATCCGTCAGCAGAGGAATGGCTAGATGGTGGTCTATTCATACTCCTGAATACTACCATACGTAGCTAAATGAACAGACAGCTGTGTGTGTGTATACACTGTTCAGGGGAAGACACAAGTTGCAGAATGGTATGATCAGTCTGATACAATTACTACAAAACTTAAAAACAGATGCCATACACTGTTTATGGATACACATCTGTGAAGTTAAAGCATGAGAGCAAGAATAGGAAGGATTCACTCAGCCTGAGGGTGGTGGTTGGTTACTTCTGAAGGGGGAGTGTAATAGGATGGTGCAGGGCTATAAAGAAAGTTTCAACTATAACCTTACCTTTCAGTTTCTAAAAAAGTCTGAAGCAAGTTTGGCAAAATGTGAATGGCCTTTGTAAAGTATGAGTAGTAGGTACAAAGATGTCATTACCTTGTACTGCATATTTTCGGCATGTCTGAAATAGTTCCAAAACAAATGTTTGAATCAACTGTGCCTGACGGCTAGGCAATGGAATGGAAGAGAACAAGAGTAAAACAGGAAGACCTTCTAGAAAGCACGTTTAGAAACCCACTTAGGAGTAATGGTGACCTAGACTACAGGTGATAACAATGAGAGGAAGTACATTAAGATTACATTTCAAGGGAATGATTCATACAACTTGTTGATAGGCTGGATATAAGAAGCCTAGGAGGAAAAAAACTCAAGGCTGACTTCTGGCTAAAGCAGTGTGTGCATGAAGGGGCCGTTTTATCAGATGGAGAAAACTGGGAAAAGAACTAGTTAGAGGACGTGAAGAATCCTGTCTTACGTTCATCTCTTATTTCTTCCACTCAGACAGACATAAGCTCTTTATGGGGAGAATCTGTCTGTTTTACCTCCATGTCTCCTAAAGTTCCTGACACAGCGAAGCCAAATCAATGGTATACACACTGCCTACGCACAGTTGGCCCTCCCATCCACCGGTTCTACATCCATTGATTCAACCAAACGTGGACAGAAGTGTTACATTGTTGCCGACACGTACGATGTAGTTAGGCCTATGATGGCTGCATCTGTACTGAACATGTGTGGGCGTTTTTGCCTGTTATTACTCCCTAAACAAGACAGTATAACTATTTACACAGCATTTACATTGTATTGGGTATAATAAGTCATTTGGCGATGATTTACAGCACAGAGGAGGAGGCAGGTAGACTATATGCAAACACTATGATATTTTATATAAGAGACGTAAGCATCTGTAGCTTTTGATATCTATGGGGGTCCTGGAACCATCCCCCCCAAAGATACCGAGGGAGGACTGTGCTGTTTTGAAAACCACATAACCTTCTTTAAAAGTGTCAGCTTTTAAAAACATTTGATATCACTTAATAGTCTAATAACAAAAAGAAACTTTCGAGAAGTTCCAATAAGTTTTCTCATGAAGCTCATTTAGATTTTTAGGTTCCATATTGATTTATGCTTTCTCCCTTCCTCCTAAGCCATTTTTATTAATTTCATGTGATTTTACCAGTTAGATGCATCACAGGCTATACACAGCATTATAAAGCACATCATTGTAAATGGGATAAATGTACACCAGAGTTGTTATTACACAGCATTTCTCTACTAGCTACTACTTATGTATTTTAGTTACAGTCTATAGAGCCCCTTGTCTCATGTGATTCATAACACAACCTCAAAAAAGCAGGCAGGATGTCTCTGTAATATTTAGTGATACAGCGGGTATTCACACCTAAAGCATCAGGCTCCACGTCTAGAATTTGTCATAAAGAAACTAATGCTTAAAAGGACTTGTTCAAGGATATACAGCAATAAAAGTGCAAGTTAATTTTGCTGGGCTTAAAGAGCTGATGCTGTTCTAATCTTATAAACATTATGAAAATGCATGACAAAATCTCTTCAAAATTTGTCCAAAAGATAGATTCTGATTATTCCTTTGCTTACCTCTGAAGTCAGAATCATATTACACAGAGATTTTTCTAACACTACATATCTGGAATGGTACGAATAAAGTCATGTAGACCTTCAACGAATCATTTAAGTTCATTTGTTTTCCTCCTAAGACAAAAAGGTTATTAAGGTTCTTTAGACGAGAATTAGCTGAATCTAGAAATCATAACATTTGAGTATATTATGACACCACAAGTTTCAATTCTTATCTCTGTGTTATTCAGAGCTAAAACAAGTATGTTTCAACCGCTGCATTTTGGCAACTGTCCCTTTTTAGTGAACCGTGACAACTAAGCATTAGGTTCTAGGTCAATTTTCATTTCAAACACAGGACACTGTGGTTTTAAGCAATTTCAGAGTATCTGTACACTTGTACCTCCCTCTCTTGGTTTATTCCATTAGCTTGGGAGATCTGGAGAGGGCGGGGGACCTATTAGGAAGTAGCTCAGAATTTGATAAAAGTGAGGTACTCAAAGTCATACATGTAAATGTCCCTTACAAATCAACCAAGGTCATAACTGTTTTTCTAATACTCAGAAACAGTACTTCTGAGTGCCAAAAGCAAATTCTAAAAGGTTTCTTAGGAAAATTATTACAAATTTTTAAATGTGAGAATGGAGCCATTTAAAAGTATATTATGATCCATGTGTTTAGCAATGCCAATTCTATTTCTGGATTTAAATAACTTTGTATCAAGTTGATTTCTTTTTAGAGAATATATCCAAATGGAAACAGAATTGAGTTCAAAGGCATAACAAATGTGTATATTTCTTCTGAAGTTCAACATTATATTTTTAGTGGATTTTATTTTGTAAACAAGGATAAAAAACCAATGGAGGTTATCACGCTGGGGCATGACATCATACGTACTTCAACAGTGTAACTGTGGCTGTAATGCAAAGAATGGACCATGTAACAGCAGTTAGTGGGAGGGTACTGTAACAGGAGTTAGAGACTGGGAAGGTGTTCTAAAAGTCTAGGTCAGGAGAAAGCTTTATAAAGGTCCAGGTTCCCGGGTCCTACTCCTGGAGATTCTGCGTCACAAACCTTAGTGAAGAGCTGAACATGGATGACTGGTAGTGAGGCAAAGCACCAAAAAGAAGAGACCCATGATGTTAACACTTTTAAAAGAATATCAGGAACTCAGAAAAATTACAAGTTGGCACTTCATTTTTACCGCAAACGAACAGACTCACCTGGATCAGGGTCACATTTTAGGTCCAATGGGTGTACAACAGGGTGATACTGCTTCTAAACAACGCAAATTAAAACAGAGTGAATTTCACTACTTAATGACTCATGTAAGCATTTTCTTCAGCTAATGTAAGCAAATATACTATTAGTCAGTGGTACTATTTCTGTAGCAAAAACCCCTGAGACAAATAAAAATTAAAACCTGCAATCTGTAGGGAATGGAGGGGAAAAGAAGATCAGGCAAATCTAAGCCTGAATTATACCTTTCATAGTATTGCCACCCACTGCATACACTAAGAAATTACACCATAAAAAATTTTAAGGAGAAAAGTAATCAGACAAATTAAAGGAACAGAGACTAAATTTTGTGCTGCAAGTACTAGCCAGTCTCCAAATTATGAATGAATTGATTTTCCAAAGTTCATTTTAAGGAAAGTGTTTGGAACTCAGACTCCTATTCCCACGAAACTCTTTAAAAGTGGCCGCCGCCACCACGTCAGCACAGAAACCCTACACACCCTGTGAAGCACGAGGCCTCTAGAGGCAGAACACAGGAAAAGGATGCGCAGCTCGGGCAGAAAGGAGGAGGACAAGGTTCCTCCTTACTCTTGCCCAAAGCTAGCAACAGCCAAAAAGGTTTTCTAAAAAGCTGTCTTTAGTACCTTCACCCCTTCCATTTTGCACCACCACTTAGCCTACCACAGCAGTACCTCACCTAGGCCTGCCGACTTCATTTTACGCAATACTGATCACTAGGTTTTCTTCAGGGAGAAAGCGGTAGTTAACAGAAAAGGAGACACTAAAATGTAAACACATTTTGAATGTTTTTCCTGAGACAACTTTAAAAAAGGGGCTGGGAAATTAAGTAGGGTATTTCTGTGAAGATTGCTACAGAAGAAAAAAGGAAAAACTCTGCTTATAAATATTCTGCCCATCGAATGACTAAAATATTTTAGATAAAGTACATGCCTCCACTATCTAAAACAATTCCCAAGAGGAAAGCAATCAAAAGATTTATATGTAAAGTATGCTCATTTGAAAAACTACGCACAGTCTATCACAATACAAAATAGCAGGTCTTTCTCACTGCAGAGGCAAAGCTACTCCCAGCAAACCTACTCTCGCCTCCTCGTGATTTTGGGAGCTGACCCCAATAACACCCGATTCAAAAAGCAAATTTCAGTATTATGAACAGGTACTCAATCTTCGTCATCGACTTAACTAGTGTCTCCCAAAATGTATAATCATATACAAATGATGTGCCAAATACAAATGACAAACAGAAAGAAAAGCCTTGAAAGATAAATTTCTCTTTCCTTCCTGGTCTCAGAATTATAAAGTCATTGTCAGTCTTCCATCTTCAAATTCTACATTTATCAGTTGTGTTTAAAACCTAGTGTGGGCATGCCTCTTCCTTTTTAGCTCAGGCCCTGGCACAGCAGCTGTTTTCTTCACAGAGATATTTCTGCTGGTTCCTTACCAACAAGGGCATCCAGTCTCTCCGTGGTTACCTCCACCTGCCCCCCGACATCATGCCTGTCACACTGCACTGCAGCAGACCTGAGACTCCAAACGTCTGGAGGGTGAGTGCCCTGCAGAACGCACAGGAGGGGAAGCGGACAGAGACACCTACAGACAGAGCGCTGTGTCCCAGGTGCCGACCAGAGGCTGGGTCTAGGTCAGCAGCCGAATTCCAGTGTAAGAGGAGCATCTGGAGGTGGGTATGGCCAACCACCTCAGTTAAATTAGAGGAGTTATTTTGTGTTGAATAACCTTGTGGTCAGAAAATAAAACGAAAAGAAGACAAAACAACAACAACAACAACAAAAACCTAGTGTGATTTAGAACAGAAAAAAGTCTTCTAAGAGACAAACAGTAGTAATTGAGGCAGGAAAGATAAAATGAAGTATCATTTACCTCTACATGGATCTTATATTTTAAATTTTTTTTATTGTAGTAAAACAGACATAACATAAAATTTACTATTTTAAAAGTTAATCATCTTACCAGAATTTCTTGTTTTGCTTTTATAATTTTTATGACACATTCAAGGATCTTTCTGGGATACTGCTTACGCTTTGTGGCTAAATCTACTATGATTTCATCAAACTGATCTTCAAGTTCTTTGATATCAGAATCTATTTCAAGAGAAAAAAATAAACAAATTTCTTAAAACACATTGTTTTTATTATATGTGAAAATGTAATATAAATAAACTAACTTTTGAAAACACAAATAATTAAGGAAAACAAATGTGGCGAGTTAATAGATGGCCCCACTTTGGTGACTGATTCATTTACGCAGTGAATAATCCATCACTAAGCGTCTGTGAGGGGCCAGGCCAAAATCAGAGAAATGCAAAGATGAGCTTAACGTGATCGCTGCTCTCTAAGAGCTCAAGGTTCACTGCAAGAAGCAGACAGATAACTGCAGAGCAACGTGACAAATGCACCAGGTGCATGAACAAAATGCTATGGGGACACAGAACAGTGGAACACTAACTCTGCCTGTGGGATTTAGGACTAAAGAGGAAGCAACATTTGAGCTGGGACTTGGAATGTAAGTGTAAATCCATTCCGTAGAAAGAGGTAAGGAAAAAACCATAGGGAGAAGCGCTTCAGGCAGAGGAAACAGTGTTTGCAAGATCACAGAGTCTATGGAAACCAAAAAGCTCTAAACGGCTGCAGGATGAAGTGTTAGGAAAGGAAGATGACAAAAGAACTAGACTGTAAAGGGCATTTAATGTCAGGGAGGCTAAGTTTTTATTTTTATTTTTATTATGTGCTTAAACAAAGCTGTGATATAAGAGTGAATAGAGTAGCTAGATCTGAAACAGGCACAACTGGATAAATGATAGAAAAGAAGTAAAACATATAGTGACTTTATTTAGCTAAAACCATTTTATTGGTTGATTTCCTATGTTTTTAAATAGGGATTCTCAACTTTAGCGGAATGAATCTGGGGAACTTGTCAAAAGAGCAGAAATTTTGGTTCAGTAGGTCTCTTGAATGGGGTCCAGACATTAAGCATCCCAGATAAAATGAATACAGGTGGTATATCAACCTTATTCTGAAAACCACTTTAAGGAGTAATAAATATTAAGTAGTTAAATGCTGAGAGCTAGGTCGTCAGCTTCACTGGTCTGACAGCAGGTGTTCTGCTGTGTCAAAGTCTATGCTGGAAAAGGACCTATTTATTTTGGGTAGAAGCTTCTTTAGGGAGAAGTACGATACTTTTTTTTAAACATTTTGAGACATTGCTGATATATACCTGCATTTACTTACATACTGAGTAAATATAACTGAGGTACACTGGGAATGGCCTTTCATTCATGTAACAAATATTAAGTCCAACTAAATTACTTCTTTTGAAGAATATTATGAGAGACACCATCATTTCTTACTTTGAAAAGTCATTCAGCCCTCCCTAAATTTTAATTTGTCCATTTGAAAAGTTCAATCACTAACCTGAAAGGAATAATCTACTACTTCACCATCAGTTAAAAAAAAAATCAAGTCTCCCAGCTAAATCCCCTATGTAGGAAGGAGAATGGTTCCTTAGCGCCACCTAAAGATACAGTCACAGAAGTGAAATGTATAAACAATTTGATCAGGGAAGACTTAGTCACTACTTAACGAATATTTAGTGGGTGCCTATTTTGTGTCAAGCTACAATTTGAAACCCAGTGATAAGGAAAACAAATATAGGCCCTGCTCTCAAGGAATTTACATTGTAATTCTTAAATGTGCCTGGTCAATCCTCCTGAAATTAAGAGCATTCAGAGTAGCTAAGGGGCAGACAGAAGTTGTTTTCACTTGTAATTCATATGTTCACTCATTTGTTCATTTATACAACGATCTCAGTGAACAAAATAAACACCTCTGTCCTTGCGAAGCTTACTTACTGCTTCTATGTATCAGGATCGGATACAAACCCTTCAATTCTACCTGCTGAACATCTCTTGCAGTTTTTTCTTTCTTTCCCTCCTTTCCCCCCGTCTTAGAGCAGGTCTTCGTCATCTTTTGCTGTATTATTGCAATAACCTCCCTAAGGTCGGCCCGCCTTGAATTTCTCCCTTCTCCAATCCATCCTCACACAAGGCCAGCAGTTAGCTTTCCAAAGCACAATCTTTCCATGTGAGTTCTACGTTAAAAACCTTCACCAGTTCCCCACTACCTACAAGGTGAAGTACAAATTCCTTAGCATATCCTACAGGGCTCTCTATGATCTGGCTCCAACTTAACTTTCTGGCCATATCTGCCATCAGTGTTCCCCATTCACTTCTGACATGTTCCAAACATAGCACTCCTTTGTGCCTTTGCGCATGGGGTTTTCTTTACTTTAAATGTCCTTCCTACCTCCTTCCCGTCCTGCACACTCTCATTTATTACACGCATTTAATTCAACAACCAACTCTGTTAGGTCTACTCGCACTTCCCAAAGAGTATAGTGATTCCTCATTCATTCCTTTCCATTAACGATGAGTTCCTAAATGGTAAGGGCAACGTCTTCACACCTATTTCCCAGCACTTGGCATAGTGTCTGGCATTTATCAAGTGCCCATGAGAAAAGGTAGAAGCACTATAACTATGTTCCCTCAGTTATACGGGGAAAGGGGAAAAAGGATACACATGCTTTAACCTGTCAGGAAATACATTTGTTAATCTACAAATTGATGAATCATATTGTTCATATGATTCATATACCAAAAATAAAGCAATTCCAAAGTGACTTCAGAGAAAAAGAGTCAGATAAAGACATAGTAAAGACCGTGTAGCCTGAAAATACCACTAGGCCTTGGCCAGTTAGCTCAGTTGGTTAGAGCATCATCCTGATACACCAAAAGGTTGCACGTTCAATCCCTGGTCAGGGCACATACAAGAATCAAGTAATGAATGCATAAATAAGTGGAACAAATCAATGTTTCTCTCTCTCTCTCAAATAAATAAATTAAAAAAAAAAAGAAAATACTCCCAGGTGGTTCTGACACACTCCCTCTCCTCTATAATCAATATGATAATATTTGAGAAATCCAATGTTACTGTTTTTAATGTTTTAATATGTAAATCAGAAAACACAGTTTGGTAACTTTGAAGAGATAACTACTATACAGGGGTGTGCAAAAGTAGGTTTACAGCTGTGTGTGAAACAGTTCATTCTAGTATTATTATTTATTAATTATTATATTAGTTTACACACCCCTGTAATAATTCCAAGGATAAGACAGTGAAGTCTTCTGGGTGAAGTATTATCTTAATATTAAGAAAAATGATAACTTTAGAGGGTGATGTGATGGGCTTGGAATCAGCTCAAGAATATAACTGAATAATCAGAACAGTCAACGGTGTCAAGCTATGCTAGTCAGATCTCTGTAGTGTCCCCATGGGGACAGGTAAGATAGTCTGGCCTTCTTGTCAGGGCAGACCTTCTCCTGGCACTACTGAAGAATTCTGCTTCTCTCCACACTGATCGTTATTTTTCTGTTGAACTTTTCCCTTCTACACTGAACATCTTCCATTAAAACTTTGGCCCTGGCTGGGTGATGTTGCCCAGATACACCAAGTCTGCAAGTTCGATCCCCGGTCAGGGCACACACAAGAATCAAGCAATGAACGCAGAAATAAGTGGAACACTGTACAGGAGGCAACCAATCAATGTTTCTCTCTCCCAAAGATGTTTCTCTCCCCGCCCACCCCACATCCTCTAAAAGCAGTAACTACATCCTTGGGTGACAATTAGAAACTACAGATCTAACCAATGAAGGCAGAAACACGTGCAGCAACGAACCAATGTTTCTCTCTTTCCCTCTCTCTTCTCTCTTCCTCTCTCTGTCTAAAATCAATCAATAAATTTTTTTTAAAAAAACCTTTGATTTCTTTAGATATGTCAATAGCATCAGTTAGGGTATAGTCAAGGCTGCTTTGGACCAGGAAAACATTCTCTCTTTTTAAGGACGTTTCTCAAAATGCTGATGACCTCATCCTTGACACAGTACTCTTACAGTTTAACTCACAATCCTAAGGCACTTCACTCTCTACTCTAACGATGACTTGTAAAAATACAACTGGACTCACAAGCTATTAATCACAGTAATTCTCTGGGCCTGTTCCTTCATCTGGGGATAGTTCCAAAGAATCCTCCAATGAACGAATGACACAGGCACTTTTGAAGATTAATCTGATGAAAACCTCAGTGAGAATGCCAGACAGAAAACATGAAGGACCAAGGTACCTGCTCTGTTGTTTACCTCAGATTACCACTTCAACAGTCTTCTAGATTAGTTTTCTCTTCCCACACCCAGTAAAACAACTTTTAAAGAGAAGTAACACTGAAATGGAGATTAAAAATTAGCATTCAACACAAAATTAGCTACAAGAGTAAGTCAGAAATTAATGACAGAAGAAGAGTTAAATCACTTACCTCTAAAACAATCATCTGAAGCTTCTTGCCACGCTTGCCCATTAATGCTGACATTCTCTTGTACAGCTGATTCAAAAGTCTGCAATCAAGTCATGAAAAATAATTTTCAATACCGAATTTAAATATCTTGGCAAAATAAGTTCAGATTTGTGATAGAGGATATAAAAAAAGTAGCAGACTGGCCTATTAGTATACTTATTTTTGATGAAAATTCCATTTCAATTGATTCTTTTAAACTTTTGCTCTGATAGCTATTATGCTGTTTACGAGAACACTGGATCCAAAATTTTAGAACATTCTTGTAAACAAAAGTATGTACTTCTCAAATGAAATAAAAAATAAAAGCTAACACCACACCAAGACACATTATTAAAATGGCAAAGGTTAAAGACAGAGAGAACCCTGAAAGCAGCAAGAGAAAGACAGTTACCTACAAAGGGGCCCCCACTGTCGGCTGATTTCTCACCAGAAACATTTCAGGCCAGAAGGGATTAGCATGAAATACTCAGAGATGAAAAGCAAGGACCTACAACCAAGGCTACTTTCCCAGCAAGGCTATCATTTAAAATTAAAGGAGAAATAAAGAGCTTCCCAGATAAGAAAAAGCTAGAGAAGTTTGTTAGCACCAAACCAGTATTACAAGAAATGTTAAAGGGAAGAAGGAAGAACAAGGAAGAAGAAAACAAATAAACAAAGGAATATAAACCCTGAGGAGGTTGCAGTAAAAAAAACTACAGCATAGGTCACACATATCCAAGAGATACATTCATCACTATTACACTGAAATGCGGAAAAAATATTAAAAACACTGCAAACTTGTGTTCATTATATTTATATAATAAAATACATTATTTTTAATTCATTTTCAGCTACAATGTAGAAATTATTTAGCAAAGAAATATAAAAACATAAAAAATGTTTCTTTTCATATAACAAAAACATGGACATTGCTAAAAAATACAACAAAAAAATGTCTTTAACGTTAATTAATCAGACTCTTCAATAGCTGGCTTGCAAAACGTCTGTACCAGTCATCGCAAACGATATTGCTATGCTCAAGGTATAAATACTTTGCACAACACTTGCAAAGATATTTTGATAAGAGACCAAAATCGCTGAAGTATCCGCAGCAGCATTTGCTGAAGTTCTTCAACATCACTTGGATTATTTAATGAATATATTTTTCCAGCCATTTTCACTGGTAAGTGAAAAAAGAAACACTGACTTCCAAGTTCACGGAAAAGAAACAACTGTAACAACAATGACTTTGGAGTTGGAAGTATCTCTCAGGTACAATTTACTATCGAGTATCACCTACCCTTATTAAACACGTATTATAACCACACTGGTGGCTTCAATATCATGGCTTAATATTGGTCACATACAAATACACAGCTAGTCATGACCTTGAACCTATGCACTCGATTTATGTAACAATATTTAAGAAAAGAGTTTCCATCTCTCAGTTCAGCTGCAACCTCTGCAGGGTTAAAAGAACAAAATGGCAATACATCACTTTAAATGTAAATAGCTTAACTGCTCCAATCAAAAGACATAAGGTAGCTGAATCAGAAAACAAGACCCACATATATGCTATCTACAAGAGACCCATCTCAGAATGGAAGACACAGACAGACTAAAAGTAAAAGGATGGAACCCTGGCCAGGTAGCTCAGTTGGTTAGAGTGTTGTTCCAACATGCTGCGGTTGGGGGTTTGATCCCCAGTCCGGACACAAACAGGAAGGAAGAGGGATGGGGGAGGGAAATTCAAAGACTTTGCTTTATGCTATTTTTTACAATGAGGATGTATTTGGCACACTTTGTAAATTAAAGATAAGCATAAATCAAATACTGTGTAATTATGAAATAAGCTACATATTTTACACTTTAAAAATTTTATAAAGTAAAATATTTATTTTAGCCCTGACTGGTGTGGCTCAGTGGGTTGTGTGTCATCCTGCAAACCAAAGAGCACATGCCTGGGTTGCAGGCTAGGTCTCCGCCTGGGGGTGTGTGAGAGGCAACTGACAGATGTTTCTCTCCCTCTCTCCTTCCCCTCTCTAAAAATAAATGAATAAAATCTTTTTAAAAAATAAAAATAAATATTACTTTATATATGGACTTTCACGGATTATCTGAGAATACAAATTGTCTTTAGTACTGGCACAAATGTACCAATACTATTTCTTTATAAAATCCATTACTACATTATGTGGTTTTAGATAGAGACATCTAAACATTATTAAAGCCTCTGCCTTTTAACTGTTCTCTTATTTAAAATAAACACAAGTCAATTCCCTTAGTAGTTTACCCTAGCACTTCCTAGAAAGGGGCAAACTCTTAAGATCATTTATACAATAAAACAATCTCCAAAAATCTGTTAAGGTCTGTATTCTTCTCTTGCTTGCAAGGAATAAAAGCCACTGGATCCAAAACTGGAATACAGAAGCACAACGCAGGGAGTGTTTTTCCATTCTTTTTCCACTTAACCTTTATTTTTTTAAATCCTCACCGGAGGTTGTTTATTGATTTTAGAGACAGAAGGAAAAGAGAGAAACATGGACATGAGAGAGAAACATTGACCAGTCGCCTCCTGTTGCATCCGACCTGGGATTGAACCCTCCACGTAGGGCTGTGCCCTGACTGGGATTGAACCCACAACCGTTCTGATGTAGAAAGGATGCTCACACCACCTGAGCCATGCGGCCAGAGCTTAACGTTTATTTTTATTGTTTGCATTGTGCTCATTCACACTCACAGGTGTGCTGCATCGTAAGATTTTTAAAAAATTTTTGTACATATAAATCGTGTGCTTCCTTATGACAGGCACTAATCCCTCAATTTGTTGTATCTCCCCCCACACCCCTAAAAAAACTATCTTCTTCAAGGCTTTGCAGAAATTTTTAAAAGGGGAATGTGTTATAAGGGCCAGTGTATGGAGAAGTTTATAATTAAGACAGCTTCCTTATCTACTTCAGACTTGTAGGGAAAATGTTTTCACTCTCTTTACAAGATATTCCAAAATGGGCCAAAGGAAAGACCAAACGCGAGCATGGTGACCGACTGACTTCCAGGATTCTTTCCTGGAGAACTCAAGAGTCTCTGTATTCACTCCAACGGGGGAGCCACTAGCCACTGTGACTACTGAGGCCTTAGAATGTGGCTAGTCCGAAAGAAGATGAGCTGTAAGTTTCAGGCACCAGATTTGAGAAGGTTAGTCCGAACAAAGGAATGTACATTTCGTTCGTTCTTCTATTATCACAAATTAAAACGAAACCTTGGGCATAGCGGGTCAAATAAAAATATACTATTAAAATTAACTTCACCTATTCTTTTCGTACTTTTATTTTCAAGTTACACACATAGCTCGCCCTGTGTTTTTCTATTGGACAGCGCTGGTCTAAGTAATTAATAATTCCCAGCGGACACTACATCTATTGCGTTCCCTCGCGCTTTTCTGGCTGCTTTACCCGAGCGTGGAGCACCGTTAACTCTGCCAAAGCCCGGCGCAAGCCCTTGAGCTCTGAGACCCGGGGTAAGGAGGGTGACAAGGGGGTACTACTGGGCCCCTACCCACTGCGCATCTCGCAGCGCAGGCTCCCGAATCTTATCTGGCAGCGCGTCCCCGAGCTGTTGCACGAAGCGGCCACACAGCTCCACCAGTTCCAGCACGGCCCGCTTCGAGGTGCAGCGCACACGGAAGTCCTCACGGGCAGTGGCGGGGACCAAGGTCCGTTCTTCTGTCCCGGCTACTCTCTCCACCTCCCGCGGAGGCGAAAGGACCTGCAACTCAGGAGCCCCCGCCATTTTCCAGTTTGAACTGTGAGCGGGAATTCTGGAAGCGGAAGTCTGTTCCACAGTAGGAAAGTGTCCGCGTGCGGCCGGAAACTCAGTCCGCCGCAAACTCAGTCCGCCGCCGCAGCGGGGTTCCGGCCGAGGACCGCAGGCTGAGGCCCCGCGGGCGAGTGGAGGGCTACACCTGCGGCGGCGATGGGGGCGGTGGGCGTAGGGCTAGTGGACTGCCACTGCCACCTCTCCGCCCCAGATTTCGACCGCGTAAGTGAGAGCAGGGCAGGGCCGGCCGGGTGGGTGGGAGCGGGGATACCCCCGTCCTCTTCCTTCAGGTTTCCTTTGCTCTCTTAAGACTTAGAACGGAGCCCCAAATCCAGCCAGGCCGATCTGTGGCCGGTGTGACTTGCTCCTTCTTCCTCTCTATTTAACCGCAGTCATACCGATTTTTTCTTTCTGATCCGGAATAGCATAAACCATCTGTCTCCACTTTAATTTGTTATACCCGGTTACCGGAGTTCTTACCCCTACCTACACTTGGCCTGGCTGAGAATCCACTTTCCCCTAAACACGGGCTCGGTCCGAGGCAAGCAGAAAGTACAGCGCACGCACAAGATCAGAGTTACAAAGTGTTTGACCCGCTGCATTGGAAACTAGAGGCTCATCACAGAGAAGGAAGAGCCGAGTCTATTGAGGGGAGGGGGGACGGTGGACCAGCCAAACGAGAAGATGGGTGCACGTTGGTGAGGAAACTAGGCAGGTTGAATTTGGCACATTCATGCTACCAAAGTACTGGGTGGAGCCTGGAGAGAGGCATGAAGCAAGGCTAAAGAGGTTTTCAGGGGATTGGTGAGGTAGGTCAGTAAGGAGTTTGGATTTCATTAAAAGAACAATGCGAATCTAGTAAAGGTTTTTCTTTCTTTCCTTTTTAAGAGAGTGGCAAGATCTGGTATTTATTTAAAAACTACTTTGCTGATGTGCAGCAACCGGATAGAGGAGAGCGAGGGTGGAAGCTAGAAGACCAGTTTGGAAGTTTTTGCAGGATGTAGACCAGAGGTGATGGTTGCAGGGGAGTGTGAGAAAAGCAGATGGATTCCAGGTATATTTTAGAGATAGGATCTATAGTACATGCTGGGGAATTGAATGTGGGGTGGGAGGGGAGAAGGGACTTGATGCTATGGGAAGGTTGGGGGTGCTGTTTACTGAGATGGGGGAAGATAGGCTGGGGCGGGGGCAGGGGCAGAAGGAATAGGTTTGTTGGGGAGAAGACAGAATTATGTTTGGTACATGTCGAAGCCTCATATCCGTACAAGTGGAGATGTCATATAGTCATTCTTAAATCTGAATCTTGGGTTTTGGAAAGAATAATAGGCTGCAAACAACATTTGGGAACCTGTTAGCATAATAATAATATTAATATTTGAACCTGTGGGTGAGATCACTTAAAGTGAGTAAAGAGAAGAGTGTAGGGTCCTGAAATCAGAAAGAGGAGAGCGAGCCAGTTAAGGAGACGGAAATAGCAGCCAGTAGGAGAGCCTGGTGTATGCAGGAGAGTGGTGCTGCCCAGACCGAGAGTGGAAAATATTTCAGGAAGGAAGGAGTGGACAAGTGAGGAGTCCCTAACTGCTGCTGAGGGGCAGAGTGCGAGGAGGACAGAGAAGTGTCCTTTACGTTTGACAGCAACAGTTTCTGTTTTAATGTGGAGGGAGTAGATGCCAGGTTTTCCTAAGAGAAGGAAAGAGGAAACGGAAGGTGGGTCAGTGTAGGTCCTCCGCATTCCACCACACTGGTCCTCGCCATCATTGTCAGGACGTTGCCTCAGCTCCACCGCACACAGCTGAAGAGCAGTCACTCATTCGTCCAAAGTAACTGTGATAACTTACCTTTGTTTTAGGATCTGGATGATGTGTTGGAGAAAGCCAGGAAAGTAAGTCAATATCTGTAATTGCCCTTTTTGTTTTAGTTTTCCTTCTAATTTTAGGTTAGAACACCTTGAAATTTATATATGCTCTGTTGATGCTTCAGTAATAATGTTACATTTATTGTGTTTACTATGGAACAGGTACTGACTAAGCCCTTTCTGTATATTGTTTCATTTAATGTTTCACAACAACCTTCTGTGGAAGCTACTGTTTTTTAGCCCAGGGGTCCCCAACCCTGGGCTGCAGATGGGTAGCCGCCCATAAGCAAAGCTCACTTGAGCTCTGCCGCCAGCCCCTCATTCCACGATGGGGCCAGAGAAGCTCACCTCCCCTTCAAACCACCCCCCACACCCCCAATCTTCCACAAAACTGGTCCAGTGGTGCCAAAAAGGTTGGGGACCGCTGTTTTAGCTCACCATGGACCGTTTTATAAATGAGAAAACTACAGCCTAGAGACTGGCCTGTCCAAAGACACACAGCTAGTAAAATGATGCAGACAAGAAAGTCCATTGAAAACACGTTCCCCCAGCCATCATGCTTACCAATACTATGGAACAGATTAGTCTATCTGTCAGCTCTAAAATCAGCATTATTCAGGAGATCGTGGAGAAATTATCAAAGTGTTCTGAAACATTTTGATTTGTTTGGGAAAAAATTATTAATTTCTGGAAGTGTTTATGAAATTCATTATTACTAGCATGTCATAGTCTTTCCCAAAAGTGTTCATCAGAAGTGGCTGCCAGTGCATCTTTATATACGGCCATCATTCACTAGGACAGGTTAGCCAGGAGTGTAGGCTTTGGAGTTACACAGGCCCAGTGATCTTGGGCAGGTTATTTGACGCCGTCCACAATTCTGTCTCCTGTTCGTACAGTAGATTGCAGCAATGCCTGCCTCATGAGGTTGTGTAGATTAATTGAGGTACTATTTATGTTCACTGAACACAGTAGCTGAAACGTACTAAGTACTCAGTGGTAGATAGCTATTACGATTATACTGATGGAGTGTAGAGGAGCAAAGAAAACTTTACGATTTTTAAAATTATATTGGAGGTATGTTGCCTGAAACTCTAACTGCTCTATTCTTTTTTCGTTTCAGGCCAATGTTATGGCTCTTGTGGTGGTTGCTGAACATTCAGGAGAATTTGAGAAGATTATGCAGCTTTCAGAACGGTGCTACTTCTCTTTAAGAACTTTAATTAAGCATTGCTAATCAAGACGCAGTTATCATACCATGTTTATGATATCAGAGATGGCCATTTTTAGGGAGAATGAGAAGGAAAATATAAATATAGCCCTGGAAAATTCTTTCCTACTTACTCTTTAGAGTGACATTGTCTAATATTTTACTCTCTCAATTCATTTTACACTTTTAGATACAGTGGGTTTGTCCTGCCCTGCTTGGGTGTTCATCCCGTTCAAGGACTTTCACCACAAGACCAAAGGAGTGTCACGTTAAAGGTAACAGTCCCATAAAACAAAAACCTGAAAAAACGATAATACCTTTGGCTCAGTAATCCTCCTTTTTCTGCTTTAAAGTCTAAGACAATAATCTGAAAGAAGGAAATGCTACCTCCTTTTCCAAAGATGTCTGTGGAAGAATTATCCGTCAGAGAGAAAAAGGAGAAACAGCCTAGCGGTTCAGTGAGCTTGTAGAGTGTTCAGTGTAATGCATTTGTTAAAAATGAGGATTGTGAGGTTTATGTGGCAATGTGGAAAATGTTTACAGTATGATGTAGGGAGAAAGGCCAGATACCAACAATTCATTTGCTGAGTGACGTCGTATAAGAACATATCCTATGAGAAACAGACTACCAAGAAAAACACCAAAATGATAGTAGCTGTGATGATCTTGTAGAATTACAGGTGATTTGTTTTTATGTGTTTTAAAAATCATATTGTCATACTGATTTGGTGAAAAAAGTGGTAAAATGTCCAAAAAAGGATACACATTCATAAATGCAGTGCGGTAAGGGAACAGATGAGTTCAAGTACACAGTGTCTTCTTTGAATGTTGAACCATCCCCGCAGGAGTGCTCAGTCTATTGGACTGCATGGCTTTCCCACTCTCTGTGAAAAGATCCTGCCCATGAGATCTCACTGACTCACGGGGCCCAGTATGTCTTGTATTTCAGACTGTCAAGAGATGCATGGTTTCTTCAGTGCATCATTACATGATGAGACCAGTAGCCCTGTTTTGAAGAAGGGAAGACTTTGTGTTACCTATAAATAAATTAACATACGAGGTCTGTTATTTTTTATAGTAACAAATCTGTATTCCTACATTTGGATACCCCAGGTAGCTCTTCTCCTTATTTTGAAACAAAATTACTTTTCATTTACTTCAGGTAAAAAAATAAATACTTATTCTTTAGCTCTCCTGAGTTGTTGATGTGATAAAATAAGCTAAATTGCCAGAGAGTTACAGTTGCCATAACATTGGGGATCATAGCAGGAGGGCATTTGTTTCATTTATATAGAGATTTGCAAGTATAGTAGGAGGCATTCATTTAGCTAGTCAGTCATGTGTTTGCTGAGCACCTACTGCATCCCAAGCACTCTGGAGTAGTATCTCTCTCATGAAACTAGATTCTGGATTGGGGCAGACAATGAACCGTTTGGCCCCTGCACTCATTTCGGTTACACACGTGACTCCTGTTCCAGAGGTTCTGAAGCCAACACTTTTTCTTTAATAAAAACATCCATTGTAATTATTTAAAATCATTCAGCATAAACTTTCTTTCCTTTCCCCCTTTTGCCTTATTCTTTCTTTCTTTTCCTCCTTCCTTTCTTTTCTCTCTCTCTTCTTTCAGCAGCGTATTGGAAACTGCATGTGCTTTGGAGTCAGAGAGACCTGGGCTACCAGTTTCTGTGCTCTGTGGCCCTTGACTTGGCCAAGTCTCAATTTCCTCACTTGTAAATCGTGAATGATTATATAGTGGTAGTATTCCCAGTCATAGTGTGGAGAGAGATAGGATCTTTAAAACCCCTTAATAGCTGCCATTAGCTGTTATGGAACACCCTCTCTGATACCTAGTGTTATATACTCTTAGCTCCTCAGGACAACATGAATTCCTCTTCACTGATTTGCTAGAATGTATCTCTGAGGCGTTCACTTACTCTCCCTCATCTCCTTTTCTCTCTCTCAGGGCATAATCTCCTCCTGTTCCTCTACCATCTGTTTTCCCTCCCCTTTAAAATTCTCCCTTGTTCTGATTATCCTCAGTGGAAGTACCTTGCTGTTTGCATATCCTATGACCAAAATCCTCAAAGTACTTTAAAAGAGGCAAATTTTCCTTATATTTGTCTTTCTCTTGCCTTACAAGGGAGACCTCACAGGGCGAATTCTCTAAGTGAAATAGTAATGTCATGGAATAGTACACAGTTACTTCAATAGTTAACAAACAAGCATATGTATGATAGTGTTTAATTGTTGAACCTTTCAGATAAAAATAGGCTAAACGGGATTATAAAGATAAAGGAAATCAGTAAAAATTATACAAAGGATGTGTGGGTTATCACTACTATAAACTCATGAACCATTAGTACCTTAAGAGGAGAGCATAACATAATATACTCCCTGCAACTCACAAAGGTGCCCACCTGGTGGCTTTCTTCTCTCTTGCTCAGATGTTCTGGGAAATCAAACCAGTCCTCCAAAATGCCAGGAAATGCTTCCTAAGCAGAAGGAAGTGTTTACGGGTGAATCTTTATAAACAGTTGTATTCTTGTGACCTGAATGGGGGTGGGATGTTACTCAAATTTCCAAATAGAAGTGCTCACCGTTATAGAAGGACTTACTATTCCTGGTTCCTCAACTAGTTAAAGGAATAGAATGGATATAAAGGACCCAGGACACCATAGTGCCTGGCATGTAATATGTGTTTATAAAATGTCAGGTTCCTTCTCCTAGTTTAACAAATATACTTTCTTTTTCTCCCAGGATTTGGATGTAGCTTTGCCCATTATCGAGAATTATAAGGATCGATTGTTGGCAATTGGAGAGGTAAACACCTATTAGCTGATCAAACGATATATGATCTAATTCAGACTTTGATAAATGAAAATAATCCTTAATTCAGTATTGGTGGTTATAACTGACTTGGGTAATTATGTTCACCCCATTCAGCTGAATAATAATTTATTAGTACTTCCTCAATAAGCAAAAGAGCCTGGGGATGAAATAATAGAAAGCCTCACCATAGGCTTATGTTATTACTTTATTAGCATTTCTATATATTATGCACTTTTTTTTTTGCTTAAATATGGGTCAGCTCTCTAGTAACTTCAAGTAGTATATACAAGAGAAAAAGCTAAGAGGGAGGACTAGGTAGACATAGTTTGCCTCCACGCACAACCACATCAAAATTACAACTAAACTACGGAACGACCATCATTCAGAACCACCAGAAATCAGACTGAATGGAAGTCCTACAACTATGGAATTAAAAAGGAAAGCACAGCGAGACTGATAAAAGGGACAGAGGTGGAACTGGCTGGTCCCACACCCACGTGTGGCAGATAAAAATTGGGAGGGATATCTCGGGAGTAAGGGGTCCCAGCTCCACATCAGGCTCCCCAGCCCAGGATTCCAGTGCCAGGAAGATAAGTCCCCATAACTTCTGACTGTAAAAACCAGCAGGGATTGAGGCTGTGAGAGACAGAAACCCCTGGATTCCCAGGCAGTTCCTCTTAAAGGGCCCACATACAGACTTATTCAGACTCACTCCCTCTGAGCTCCAGGTTGTGAGCAGCAGATTGAAAGGCACCAGTGGCATATGGGGAGGAGCCAAAGTCTCTGGCATCAGGGCGAGAGCTGGGAGGGCAGCTTTCTTCCAGACAGAAGTGCTGGCAGAGACCATTGTTCTTTTCGACCCTTCCCCCCACAGAGCCCCAGAGCTGGCAGGTGGATGCCTTATCTGAGGCATGAACCTGGTTAACACTGCCCCACCCTGGTGAACCCCCGAGGCTCCGCCCCACCCCACCCAACTTTCAGGCCCACCCAAGCTGTCTCCAGTGGTTTTTTCGTACAAATGGCTTGTCTTGGCTCATACTTCAGATTTTCCTAAATCATCTCAAGCAAGCAGCATCTGGCCTCATTGAGCCCCATGCCTCTTGCTAAGTGGCCCCAGGCCCGGCACTAGAAGCAGCCGGCCGCGGCTCACAGCTTGGCCTTGCCTGGGCATATCTAAGCCCAGCACAAGTAGCAGCCATCTGGAGATTGCTTTGTAGCTTATGCTGGGTGCCCCCAGGCAGAACACAGGCAGTGGCTGACCTTGGTCTGCACCTTCGGGGAAGCCCCAGAGCCTGTGCACCCAGTGGACAGCTACAGACCACGTGGAGCACCACCACCCAACCACCTCCACAAGCAACACACTCAAGAGTCAAACTCAGTGGGCACCAGCGCCCTGCTGAAGTAAGTCCTGCTCTGTGGAGTGGGCCCCTTCGCAGATGGTCCTCCATGGTGGTTGGAAGTTGGTGGTCAGTGGTCACAGCCAGGCATTGTAGCTGATTAGCCTGGGTAAGCCCCTCCCATTGACCTGCCAACAGTAATAACCAAGGCTCAACTAAAACTGGAGGGTGTACACAGCCCACACGGTGAATGTACCTGAGTATCCAGCGTGGATGATAGGGATGTGCCACTGGACCCTATAGGATACCTACTACTGCATTAGGCCACCTTACCAAGCCAGGGAGTCATAGCAGCTTCACCTAATACATAGAAGCAAACAGAGGGAGGCTGCCAAAATGAGGAGACAGAGAAATGTGTCCCAAATGAAAGAGCAAAACAAAATTCCAGAAAAAGAACTAAGCACAATGGAGACAAGCAATCTACTAGATTCAGA
Source organism: Macrotus californicus (assembly GCA_007922815.1). Taxonomy (NCBI): domain Eukaryota; kingdom Metazoa; phylum Chordata; class Mammalia; order Chiroptera; family Phyllostomidae; genus Macrotus; species Macrotus californicus. The sequence goes on along the minus strand of VMDR010005034.1, from coordinate 10,019 downwards.
GTTCAAAACACTGGTTATAAGGATGCTCAAGAAACTTAGTGTGAATTTCAGCAACATAAAAAAAAGGACATGGAAACCATAAAAAAGAGAAAAAGTGAAGGCTACACTAACTGAAATGAAGAACAATTTACAGGGAATCAACACTAGAGTGGATGAAGCCAAGAATCAAATTAGCAATTTGGAATATAAGAAAGCAAAAAACACCCAGTTGGGAAGGAGGAGGGTATAACGGGGTTCAATGGCAATGAAAAAAACAATAAAAAAGAAATCAAAGTAATTTTACAAAGTATCCATTTAAAACAGCAAGAAGAAAAATTTCAAAAACATGAGGATAGTGTAAAGAGCCTCTGGACAACTTCAAGCATACCAACATTTGCATCGTGGGAGTGCCAGAAGGAGAAGAGAGAGAGCAAGAAATTGAAGACCTATTTGAAAAAATAGTGACAGAAAACTTCCCCAACTTGGTGAATGAAATAGACATACAAGTCCAGGAAGTGCAGAGTCTCAAACAAGATGAACGCAAAGAGGCCCACATCTAGACATCAAAATTAAAATGCCAAAGGTTAAAGATTAAGAGAAAATCTTAAAAGCAGTTAGTTACCTACAAGGAGCTCCCGTAAGACTGTCCGCTGATTTCTCAAACTTTGCAGTCTAGAAGGGAATGGCAAAAAATATTCAAAGTGATGAAAAGCAAGGACCTACAACCAAAACTACTCTACCCAGCAGAGCTATCATTTAGAATCAAAGGACTTATAAAGAGCTTCCCAGACAAGAAAAAGCTAAAGGAGTTCATCACCACCAAACTAGAATTACATAAAATGTTAAAGGGTCTTCTTTAAGGAGAATATCAGAAATATAAAATGGCAGTAGATATATATCTATCAATAATTGATTCTAAAACAATAAGTGAACAAGCAGAACAGAAACAATCATAGATACAGAGAACATTTTAATGGTTGCCAGATGGAAAGTATGTCGGGTGGATGGGTGAAAAAGATGAAGGGATTAAGAAGTACAAATTCATTGTTACAGAATAGTCATGGGGATGTAAAGGACAGCATAGGGAATACAGTAGCTGAAGAATATATTTGCATGACCAATGGACATGGACAACAGTGTGGGGACCGCCTGAGCAAGTGGGGGAAGTTGGTCAAGGGAGACGAAGGGGGAAAATTTGGACAACTGTAATAGCATAAACAATACAATGTAATAAAAAATAAAGTAGTATGTACAAACACTTTCAATAGGGTAGAGTGTAATTAGAGAACACTTCTATTAAACAGTTTGCAGTTATAAAACTTTATTATCACTTGGTAATAAATTTCACTTCTAATTAAAGAAAAAGGTAAAAGAATAACAGTTAAATCCAGAATATAGATTATAACAGTGCATGCCAAAATAGTATCAAGGAAAGCAGTCATTTATAACCCTTCCTGTCCAATGTGATGACCACATGCAGCACTTGAAATGTGACTGATCCAAATTGAGATGTACTCTGGGTATAAAAGACAGGATTTCAAAGTCTTAGCGCCCCAAAAACAAAATGCAAAATAACTCAGTAATTTTTACATTGATTATGTGTTAAAATAATGTAGTACTGTATAATAATAATAATAATAATGATAAAGTTTTGGATACACTGGATTAAATACATTTAAAGTCATTAAAATTAATATTACTAGAATTAACTCCTCCTGTTTCTTGTTAGTGTTTTTAACGTGGCTACTAGAAAGTGTAAAGTCGTGTGTGTTTGTGTGTGTGTGTGTAAAGTGTCAGTCATGTGTGTGCATGTGTGGCTCCCATGACATTCTCTCAGACAGCACTGTTCCATAGCATGACATTGGGGTTCAGTAACCCACAAACATGTAATTCTGTTTCCCTTTCTGTCATAGGTGGGACTTGACTTCTCCCCTAGATTTGCCAGCACTGATGAACAGAAGGAGGAACAAAGACAAGTCCTAATCAGACAGGTCCAATTGGCTAAAAGACTGAATTTGCCTTTGTAGGTCCATTAATCAATCATCTTTCTGTGTTAACAGCTATAGAGCAAATTAAATAATGATTCTTTTGAAATGGAGCTCTACATTTCTTTTTCTCTGAATTACTTTAATAGAACAAAGATAATATTATCACACCAAGTACTTAAAAGAAATTTTTTTGTTAAACAGAAATGTTCACTCGCGTTCAGCTGGAAGACCCACCATCAGCCTCTTAAAAGAGCAAGGTATTTAGTTCCTGAGACAAATGTGCCCAATGTTTAAGTTCAGTAATTCCAGTCCATATCATCATAGGAAAAGCCATGTTTTAATTTGATTTCTTAAATGGGAGGAAAAGGGGCAAGGGTAGAGGTGGAGATCAACTAAAGTGGTTTTGCAAGTTAGCCTACTGTTTATAAGGTTTTCAGTGTGATTATATGTATCAGGCCAGGATGAAACAAATGAAAAATTGGATTAAGTGATTTGTATTCCTGAAGTAGAAATATATTGTATGTATATCACATTACTTCTCAAACTTTTTAAAGCGCCATGTACAGTAAGAAATATATTTTGATACTCAATATAAACACCAAAAAAATACGATCTTTTGGTATTAAGACTTTATTTTGAGACTTAGTGTATTCACCTACAGAAAACTGACAGAATTTAAAGAAGCAGTATGTCTGTGTGTGTGTATAGGTGTATGTATGTGTATACCTACACACACATATACAAGCACACACTGGTCAGTCTTGACCCACTGAATTGGCTACGTAACTTACTTATGGTTGTAACCCACCGAGGTCACAACCGCTATCTGAAAGACAGCATCAAATAGTGAAGGAAAGGTGACTGCCTACAACTGGAAAGCACTATACTTCTCAGTGATGGGTACTGAACCCGTTTGGAATCACTGAGAACGCGGTTTTTACGGAGGCTGAGCAGCCGCTCTTCAGGAACTGGAGGTGATCTTAGGAAGCGAACTCCATCCACTCTTGGACCTGTGAGTCGGTCAGCTCCCGCTGCTCCCTCCACTGGCGTTCTTGCCAAGGACTGTCACACAGCCAAGAACCTCCTGTTAGGAGCAGTAGTTTGACAGCGCACACACTTCTGGAAAATGTTTGATGATATAGGAAGATTACATAATTGTTTAAAAATGTATATTTCCGTTTTATTTAATAATTTTATTCTAAAGATTAAGAATTTACTGTATTTCCATTCTACTGTACACTTACCCTTCCTTTAGAAGTCACAGAACCTCAACTTTGTATCGTGGTGACCAAATTTCTGATCTTTCTTGTTCAGTGTGATGAGTGGGAAAACCTCTCACGGAGGAAGTAAATTGGAAGTCTGATTTATCTTTTATTTCTGCGAGGCGCTGACAAAGTGCTGCTCCACGCGTTTGACGGCAGGCCAGCTGTCGCCATGGAAGGAGTAAAAGCTGGATACTTCTTCTCAATTCCTCCTTCTATCATAAGAAGTGGCCAGGTAAATTCTTTCAATAAACTGCGTCTTACACTTTGTGAAATACCCTTTAAAATATGAGCTTTGTTTATGTACTTGTGATACTATTCTAGTTACATTACAACAGTTAACCTTAGGTCCCAACCTTGTGTCAGTATCATACTGCCGTGATTACATTAGATTTACGGTACATTTTTTAAAAGATTTTATTTTACTTTCAGAGAGAGGGGAAGGGAGGGGGAAAAAGAGGGAGAGAAACATCGACGTGTTTCCCCTCGTACACACCCTGGCAGGGAACCAAACGGCAACCCAGGCACATGCCCTGACTCACTAGTATGAGTTTTAAGTTCTTGCAGAATAGAAGGCGTTGGCCTGTGGGTTTAATGTTCCTTTTATCTTTATTACTCGTTTTCTCTTCTCTCCAAGAAGCAGAAACTTGTGAAACAATTGCCTTTAACCTCAATTTGCTTGGAAACAGATTCACCTGCACTAGGACCAGAAAAACAGGTAAACGATTGTCTGATTTCTACATTATTTAGATTGTATCTTTCATTTGAGCTATTTTTGATTTAGCTGTGTGTCTCATTACAGTGTAACTACAATGGAATCCTATTTTAATGCTAAGTTGAGAGGTTATGTTAACTTAATTTCAGGTCTTTTCGAAATATAATTGTTGTGCCCCGAAAAATATTATTTTATCATGTAATAACGAGAGCCAGACGAATACAGCAAAAATCTCGGTGTCAAGAGTCAGAAAGGCCTGGATTCAAATCCAGTCTTGCTACCCACTAGCTGTGTGACTTTGGACAAGTTATTAATCTCTCTGAAACTTTCTTCATTTATAAAATGTGGGCCAAATAATAGTAAAATACTTTAAAGTATCACAGTGAGAATTAAACGGAGTGATGTTTATGGAAGTGCCTAGCAGTATGTGGTATATACTAAAGAGGCCCAATAAATGTTTATTTTCGATCTTTTTTTTTTTAAGATTTTATTTATTCACTTTTAGAGAGAGGAGAAGGAGAGAGAGGGAGAGAAACATCAATGTGCGGTTGCCTCTCGCACGGCCCCCACTGGGGACCTGGCCCACAACCCAGGCATGTGCCCTGACTGGGAATCGAACTGGCAACCCTTTGGTTCCCAGCCCGTGCTTAGTCCACTGAGCCACACCAGCCAGGGCTATTTTTAATCTTTTAATTAGCACGTTACAATGAGGCTCTATTTCTCCCAGTACAAGTATTGCTATATAGTCATAGATTTGTTTATGTGATCTTTGTTGTACTCTTGTTATTGTAGGCCACAAAGAGTTATATTTTAAATACTGCTAATATTTTAAATTATAAAAGGAAGCCACAGTATCTGCCTTATTTGTGGTAGAGAGTACCCATTTCAGTCACTCCCAATGTGCAGTTCACTAGCGGCCCCAGCTGCCCGTCAGCTCTCCGTCTCCACGCCTGCGGGATTCAGAGGTTTGGGAGCAGTAGTGATGCAGCTGTGCAGTTGTTAGTGAACCGTGACTGTCTGTGACTGCGGGATTCAGAGGTTTGGGAGCAGTAGTGATGCAGCTGTGCAGTTGTTAGTGAACTGTGACTGTCAGTGACTGCAGTGTTCAGAGGTTTGGGAGCAGTAGTGATGCAGCTGTACAATTGTTAGTGAACCGTGACTGTCTGTGATTGCAGTGTGAACTTTGCTCACGAATGTCCAGTCAGTGACGTATCTTCATAAACCAGCTCTTACAAGAATGTGGGAGACAGAGGGATGAGAAAATGGGGGAACATGACTCCAGTTTGTTTGTTTGGGTGCAGGACAGAGTGGTACAGAGCTGTCTTTCTGACTGACATAAAATAGAAGAAGGACCTAGTGTTTTTTCCCTGAACAGAAATGAATTTCAAGGGCTGTTGTAACTCAATTTTATATTTGTATTTAGCTGATCTGATAACAACTGTGAGTTTCTGGCATTGTGCCTTGCACATGGTACTCAAAAACATATTGAATAAGTGAATTTTTAACTGAATGTGCTTTTTCTTAAGTAAGTATGTTTATTCTAGAAAATTAGAAATCACGTAAAATCAGAAACTAGAAAACAGAACCGTCTACCCTCAGAAGATTACTGCTAAGTGTAGTGGCTAGGAACCTAAGCTCTGGTGTCAGATTGCACAGGTTCAAACCTCAACCGGGCTACTTTCCAGCTGTTTAGGATCCTTTCTTACCTGTCAAAAGAGATGCTAATGATAACAGTACCAACTCACAGAGTTACTTTGAGGATTAACAGAAATTTCACAAAAATCTTAGAACAAAACCTCTCCTACAGCAAACACTAAATAAATGCATAGGTGTGTCCTTGCAGGCATTTTATGTTCACATAGATACACATATGTATTTTTCATAAAAACAGGGTTAGCCTGAACACATCACTTCTTAACTTGCTTTTATCGATTTTAGAGAGAGAGAAACATCGATATGAGAGAGAACATCAATTGGTTGCCTCCTGTACGATCTCCCGACTGGGGGTCGAACCCACAACCTTTTGGTGTATGAGACAGTGTTCCAACCAACTGAGCCACCTGGCCAGGGCTGGCATTTCTTGAATCAAACTGGGATGTAGCCTGTGAGGTGAAGAGGCCAAGCAGCAGAGCATTGACCTTTACGAGCACTCGGTTAAGCAGCAAAACACAGGACAGCTGATCTGTCAGTCATGCAGGCCACTAAGTGTCCACCATGTGCAGCCTGCTCAGTGCTGGGACCTCAGTTGTTAACACCCCAGGGCTCTTTTCAAGAGCAACATACACTTACAGTCAGTTTTGTAGCTGTAGCTTTTAAGCTGAAGTGCAGGCCCGTCTCCCCAACCTCACTGCCTCCACCCTCCTACCATGCCCCCAACAGAAAAAAGAGCTCATCAGTTGTTTTTACCAACTCATTTTCTTCTGTTCTGTCTACAGTCTTCAAGGATTGCTTCTCTTGACAGTCATGTTTGATTTAGTGTCTGCTTTGTTCTGTTTCAGGTGCGGAATGAACCCCAAAACATTTCCATTTCAGCAGAGTATATTGCCCAGGTGAAAGGAATCTCAGCGGAAGAAGTGATGGAAGCGACAACGCAGAACGCGTTGAAACTGTTTCCCAGGCTTCAGCACCTGCTCCACAAATAGCTTCAAAACCAAGTCAGCTACAGGGGGCAGCATTTGAGAAAAAGAAGTGTCCTGAGTAAGAGTCTGAACTGCAGACCTGGAGAGATCCTTACATTGGGATAGAGAAGATTCCAGTTTTAGAGAACTGTTTCTCTTAGAAGGAAAACAGGGCTTGGATCCTGAAGCCCTGGGTTCTAATTCTGCCTTGTGCTGCTTTTCAATTAACAGAGTCCTGGCAGGAGATTGGGACACTCCACGGCGCATCTTACCTTGCCCTGTTAAATAGAACCGCCACATGACCTGAAACCATTTCTTCTGGCAAGGGTGGCTCCCGCAGATAAGACATAGGCACCCCTGTGATGGCATGGGCTAGGCCAAAGCTTCACCCTCACCATCTGTCTCACTTCCCATGGGACCTGTCTAGCAGGAGGAGAGCGTCTAGTTCCTTACACTGTCAGAAGTCTTCTCTTCTCTGGGTGTGTAAAATCGGACTTGTAGACTTTGAATTATGTCTTTTTAAGAGGAAAATATACAATGTTTTATATTGATCTTAGATTTTGACTTAGGAGGCCAATGTTTATAGAATCACCTTTAAATACCAAACCCAAAAGTTTAGTTAATAAACTGATTTTGTTTCAGTCTGAATTTTGGCACATGTTTAAAATGTAAATAGCTTTATTAAACAGATACCTACCTGATGGTTTTTGCCTGTAGTGAAATTTTATATTTTTAAGTTTTAAAAATCTTAGGTATAAAAAGAATTCTGTGGCTGGATGGTGGTAATGGTAACAAAACAATGTGAATGTACTTAACGCCACTGAACTACACGCTTAAAAATTATTAAGGTGGTAAATTTTATGTTATGTGCATCTTACCACAATTTTTGGAAAAATCTGGTATGTAGTTTACCAAGTGGTGTGATCATACCAAAGCCTGAGTGTTTCACTTTGTTAAATTATTTAAACAGCAAATGCTGGAAAAAGTACCTATCATGGAAAAAATTAACTCCCAAAGAAGCAAAGTGATTTTACATAATCTTCAATAGTTTGAAATTCATAGAGGAATCAGAACTCATTCTAGGGCCGACTGTCCTAGCTAAGAAGCTGGTTAGGCTGCTGTTCTCGCCGTGCCACGACAGACGGAACCCTGCCTTTGCTGGGGGCCGTGTCGAAACCGGGCTCCTGGGCTCTCCCACCTCTCCACTGCCCTTTCCTGCCTCCCACCCTCTGCCCGCATCTGCTTTGTCGAACTTTCACCTTTGAATCCTTTGCGATCCAACTGAAATGACGTCACCTTACCTGATCGCCCCAGCCAGACATGACCCCTGCCTCTAAATCATAGCCATTTTTTTTCATTTATTCATCAACTTACTAGTTTCATTTATTACACAACAATTATTGAGAGCCTCTAGTCTAGGTCACAAGCTACAGAGAGGAATAAGATATCACAGTTTAATAAGGAAGATGGACAAGTGACAAATAATTTCAAAGCAATGCGAGAAGTGCCATGGTAAAGGAAGGGAAAAGTGCCATAAAACCAGTCTGATGACACGTAACACACATTCCTTTTCAGTAGGTTTACCTTGTGTGTGTTCTTTGCCTTCAGAGACTGAGAACCTTTTGAGAACATGCCTTTTGTTTGTTGGTCTTCGCGTGGCCTGATACGAGGTTTGTGATGCCGTGTGCTGTCACGTGGCTTTTAAATAAGTGAACGGGGCTGTAAGTTTAACTAAGTGCAGTTGCGAAGTTGAATATTTAATTTTTCAATCTTCTCTTTGAAATGGATATTGGATATTGTGTACCTTTTTCCTGTTTTTTTTGAGATGCACGTTTTGCTTCTCTAGCCTACAAATATATTAAAAACTATTCAAAGACTGCCTAATGTTAAACATTCTGAAATATAGAAATAAACCCTTTTGATCCAAAAAAACCAAATCTTTTTGCATTCTATAGGAATTCGCTTCCCCCAGCTGAAAAGCATCCCCACTCCCCTGCCCTGAGATATGGTGACCTTCTTTACTCAAAGGAAATATTTCTTCTTCTGACTCTTGCTTTCTTTAATTCTAGCAAGAATCAAATGAAATTGTATCATTCTTTAAACAAACAAAAAAAGAAAAATATCAACTCTTTTCTTTCATTGTTAAGCAGCCAAGAGTCCATTTTACCACTTTGCTGCCGGCTTGCTCTTGCTCACTGCTTGTCTGTATCATACTCCAGAGTTCAGTTTCTTGATGCGCCCTTTCCATCCTTTTGATTAAATACCTCAGAGCAGCATAAATGACATTCCATTTACAGGACCTGAATAACTCAGAAAGGGTTTCCAGAGACGGCTGTATGCTTGCTAGAGCTTAGCTTTCCAAGCAGAAGCGAATCTCACTGTCCTTTCTAAATTATGGGCGAGTCTGTGCTAATGATGACAAAGTCAATCAAAAAAATAGAATGGAAGGAGACTAGATAATTCAGGGGTTGTCAGTGTTACAAGTTTAAACATGGGGCTTTAGGCAAAAACACCCTAGTCGGCCCTCCTCACTCCCCCCGTGTTTGGCTAACTCCAGAAGTTTTAGAGGTAACTGAGATAGGGTTTTAGGCCAGTTGACTGATCCATATGCCTTCCAATATTAATATGCTTTGGCTTATGAATCTGTGCTTTCTATGGAGGGAAGGGCAACCAAATAAAAGGTGAATATTTCCCTGATAGAAAGACAAATGCAAAGAAGGAGCTGGTTCTAGGCCAAGTAGCACTCAGCTTGCCATATGGCATAATAGGCTATTAACTCAAACTGAAAAGAGGAATATAAGCCAAATTAAAATCTGAAAATTAGTCTGCTATCTAAGAAGGAATGACAGAGGTGATAGTAGCCAAATAGGATTTGGTCATGAGGTGATTCTAGCAATGCCCACTTTGGGAATTTGCAATAAAATAGAACAAAAATTTAATTTATAGGCACCTTATCACTCTCTCAAATGTGTACTTATTCGAATGATCAAAATCATAGCTCTAGCAGAGTTAATGCAATTAAGTGTTTAGAAGCAAGCTGTTAATTTTGAGAACTTTAGCCTTCTAATTGATTTGTGTGGTTGGTTAACACTGATTTATAGCAACAAATAAGCTAAACATTTTAGATTAATAAAGAGAACATCACAGTAAGGTGAAATTTTAGGTAAAATACCTTTGAAAGTATCTTTAATAACTCAAATCATTGCTTCAAAATATCTAACTTATAGAAGAGCATGAATGAAGATATAATACTTTTCTTGTGACTTAACAAAATGTTTTCTTGGTGATCTAGCAAATAATTTTGGCTTCTTTTATAACCGATATTTGTAAATAGTTTAGACAGACACTGAAGAAGGATCAAAGAGGTGGTATCTTTTGTGTCTCTGGAGATGCATTTTATCCAAAAATGGCATTATCTGGAAAAAATTAAAAGTACCTGTTATATAACTTACAATAC
>VMDR010005033.1:0-54748 GCA_007922815.1 Macrotus californicus | reverse complement strand
AGAGTTAGAAATTTTGGCCATGGGAAAAAAAACAAAGGTGAAAAACCAGCTACAAACTGGGAGAAAATGTTTGCAAATCATGTCTGATAAAAGACTTGTATCCAGAAAATATAAATAACTCCCAAAATCAATAATAAGGAAACAATCCGATTTTTAAAAATGGTCAAAAGAGTTGAACAGACACATCACTAAAGGAGATAGACAAATGAAAAAATAAGCAGATAGAAAAAATTGTTCATTATCAGTCACTAGGGGTATGGAAATTAAAACAACAATGAGATGCCACCAGACATCTATTAGAATGGCTAAAGTTGCAATGACATCAGTGCTGGTGACGATGTGGAGCGACTGCAGCCGTCATACACTGCTGGTGGCAATCTAAAATGATGCGGCCACTTGGGAAAACAGTTGGATGGTTTCTTAAAATATTAAACATATACCTACCACAGAATCCACCCATTCCACTACTAGATATTAACTTAGGGAAAAAGAAAGCACATGTCAGTACAAAGATTTGCATAGAAATTTAATTTATAATAGCCCTAAAATGAATACAATCTAATTGTCCAACAGTAGATGAATAAATAGATAAGCAAATGGAATACTTATTAATAATAGCATGTAATGAACTACTAATATGTTCAACAACACAGACAAGTCAAAATTCATTATGCTGATGAAAGAAGTCAGAGAAAAATGAATATATATAGTATGCATTTGTATAAAATTCTTAAAAATGCAAACTATTCTATTGTGACAGAAAGCATATCAGTATTCAGTGCATGGGGATAAAAACAGGGAGCTGGAGAGTAGAGATGGGAAGGAAGATTACAAAGGAGCGTTGAGGAAACTTCGGAAGTGGTAGATCGTTTATTTCTTGGTTGTAGTAATAGTTTTACAGGTCTGTACATATGACAAAACCTATCAAATTGTGTGCTTTAAATATGTGTAGTTTATTGTCAACTATACTTCAATACAGGTGTTTTTTACAAAGTCAATAAAGGAAGTAAAGTAAAATACTAAAAAATATTTTATTAACCCAAAAGAACACAAGAAAGAAAAAATAAAAATTAAGCATTTCTACTTATCAAAATACACTATTAAGAAAATACAAAGCAAGTCACAGAATAGGGGGAAAATTTTCAATACATATATTCAGGGTCCGGCAGAAGTTAACGCCTGCTGGAGTGTGGTTGATAGGGTAATAACATGGGTATAATAACTTATAGTTTTAATTTGAACATTTCATCTAAATTGTCATATGGTGTGCTTGAGTGTGATATTGTTATGTTACAGAATTACATGCTTATGATTTTGTAATAAAAAAGGGGTGTGATTTGTGCTGGATCCTGTATACAAGGAAGGGATTTAAAACCAGAACACAAAACTTGTATTCAAATGGGCAAAATATTTAGACACTTCATCAAAGGAGAGTAATCTGGTAAAAAAAAAAAAAAAACTTATGAAAGAACACTCAATATTCCAGGTCATTAGGGAAATGCAAATCAAAACCACAGTGAGTTACCACTTCATTTCCACCAAAAAGATCACAATTAAAAAGACTAATAACATCAAGTGTTGGCAAGAATGCACAGCAATTGTCACTCCTATAAATTGCATGAAACATAGACTGGTGCAACTACTATGAAAAATATTTGTCAGTGTTTGTAAAGTTAAAAATGTATCTCCTTATGTCTTGGTAATTCCATTCTAGGCATTTAACTCAAGAAGATAAAAAACATATAGCCACAAATAAATGTCCATCGCAACCTTTTTCATAATAACCCCAAACTGGAAACAACCCTAAAGTCCATCAACAGAGAATGGGTAAAGAAACTATGGTATGTTCACACAATTGAATACTACCAAGCAACTTAAAAAAGAAAAACCTACTGAACATGCAACAACATGAATGAATCTCAAACCCATCACGTTGTGCTAAAGATATCAGACCCAGAAGAATGCATACCATGTGATTTCATTAAATGACATTTAAGAACAAGCAAAAATAATATTTTGTGATAGAACAAACTTTGCTCCTTGAAGGGGATTTACTGCAATGAGGCACAATTGAACTTTTTAGAGTGATGGAATTGTATATTGCCATTGAATTCTTTTTTATACAGGTGTATATGTCTGTCAAAAGTCATTGGAGCCCTGATCGGGTGGCTCGGTTCATTGGAGTGTTGTGCTATGTACTAAAAGGTTGTGGGTTCAATTCCTGGTCACGGCATATATCTAAGTTGCCGGTTCAATCCCTGGTCAGGGTGCGTACAGGAGGCAGCCCATCAATGTTTCTCATTCACATCAATGTTTCTCTCTCACATCAAAGTTTCTCTCTCTCTCTCCTCCCCTCCGACCCCCTCTCTCCAGAGTCAATAAAAATATATCCTCAGGTGAGGATTTAAAAAAAGGGTAAGAGTTCCTTCATTTTTATAGTTGCATATTATTCCATTGTGTAAATGTAGCACATCTTTTTTTTATCCACTCATCTACTCATGGGCACTGGGGCTGTTTCCAGATCTTGTCTATTGTAGGTAATACTGTTATGAACATAGGGGTGCATCTATTCTTTCTGATTGGTGTTTCAGGATTTTCAGGATATATTCCCAGAAACGGAGATTATTATGCTAAGTGAAATAAGCCAGTCGGAGAAAGACAAATACCATATGATTTCACCCATGTGCGGAATCTAATGAACAAAATAAACTGACAAAGAAAATAAAAGCAGAGGCATGGATACATGGAACAAACTGACAGATCTCAGAGGGGAGAGGGCTGGGGGGACTGGAAGAGATTAGCCGAAGAACACTGATGCACATATGCATGGCCCATGGATGCTGACAGCAATGTGGTGAGGGCCAGGGAGGGGGTAGGGACTGAGTGGAGGAGGGACAATGTGGAGGGTGTGAATGGGGGACATCTGTAATAGTGTCGACAATAAAAAAATAAAAAAATAAAGTCACTGGAGTTACATTTATCAACTGTACATTTGACTCTTTATACAAATTTTGCCTAACTTAAAAACACAAATCAAGAAAACTAAAATGAATTAGTGAGTTCAAAATTTGAGTAGAAATTTGTTCTAAGTATTACACAAAAGGATGAGATATAAAATATAATTATTGCAAATATGAAAAATATTAGCATGTTAAATCAGGATGCTGGGTATATGGGTTGTCCAATCTTAGCTTCTGTGATTTATCCGTATATAAATCAAATATTTCAAATTAGTTAAAATAAACACAACAATGAAGTAAAAATGTCTCTGCAATCTTAGTAGCATCCTTACTGTGAGACGTGAGCCAGAGGTCAGCAAATAACACCAATATTTTAGAAAACCCCATAACAGAGAAAGGTAAATTTCACAACCTGCGATTTCTGAGACTAGGGAGTCACTATTCTATTGCCACGTCATAGTGTGGACTATGACCTTCCTCTCAAACCAGGATGGCGATGCCTAATTCGTGAGGTTTATCAGAATATTGTAGGTCTTATGAGCCAATACTTCACCAGACGAGTTGGAAACACAATTTCTGCCCTTTCTTTTGTTCCCTTTTTGCCGCCCGTTTGCTTTTGAAATCTGGGCATCTGTTGCACTCAACTGAGAAACCACAGCCAGGCTCTCTACGGGATTTACTCTTGCGTTTTAGGTGCAAGGAGCTTTTTGAGTGAACTATTTACAACACCATTCATTTTTATCCTTAAGTTTCACTCAATGAGACCTTCCAGAGAGGCCATATCCATTTTCACTTCATTTCTCACTCATAGGTGGCTTTTTAAACATCAACTCCTGAGTCAGTGTTCTCCTTTCCTTCCCATGGAACCGTCCCACTCTCCAGTGGGGCTTCCACCATGGCCTCTGGCCCTGTCACCAGACACACAGCACAGTCCTCGCTCCCGTGCCCTGCACGGGTGAGGTAGTTTAACTGCTTTCATTTCTTAACCACATCTCTGAACTCACTTTTGGGGGTCCATGTTTTTATCTTCTACCACCAGACTTTAAAAGGGTCCAAAGTATCACAGGACGAAATTTAGATCTTAGGTCATTAAAGATGCTCAAATATTGACAAACAGAACAGGCCTTGAGAAATGATTTGTGAACCCATCTCCAAGGCGGTGAGTAACTGTGTTAAATGATATTTGGAGTGCATCTGGCGTTCTTATTTGCAGTCAGAGGTTTGTCCGTTGCATCTCCCTGATGTCCATCTGAAAGCTCTCTCTTTCTCTTTTCCACAGTGGCTCTTGCCCTGGGCCAGTCCCAGCAGGGAATTCAACCAGTGTGACCTCCCTGAGGGAGTGAAGGCAAGTCTAGCAGGAACCCTCTTTATCTCTTCCCATGTTCCCTGAGCAATTGCACAAGCATTTGTGTGCTCACTGGTAGAGCGAGGGGAAGGACTGTGGTTTCCAAGGGGACACGTGCTGGGGGATTGGGAACAAGGGAAGGCCGTGGGAAGAGAAGCGGGAGAGCTAACCCCAAGGTCCATGAAATAGAAGCTTGCTTAGGAAACTGGGAGCCTTTTCCTGGTCAAGGTCTGACTTCAGGATTTGCAAAGGCAGGACAACCCCAAAACTGCCTCCTCTCAAACTGCTCTTCAGGCTTTGTATAGTGCCCCCAGCAGCAAGTGGAGCAGGAGGATGGTCCCACTCAGTGCCACCAGCCTGTGGACAATGTATTCCTGCCAACCATATTAGAGTTTTGAGCAGATTCCCCCCAATGGAAGATGCTGCATGGGAAAGGTAGGCTTGCTGCACTCCTGAAACTGGACTGGACTGAGGGTACTTGTCAATGAGAAGTGGAGCCCCAGGGGCAAGTCCACTGTCCCAAAACACACAGCACTTCAGTTTCAGATCCGGGACCAGTACCCAGCCTCCAAACCCCCGAGCTGGGGGCTCCTCTACGATGACAGCGTTATGCGTGAACGAAGCTTGCTTTTCAGAGTGAATCTGAGGTCCTGAACCCTTCTGCTTACAGTGAGAAAAAAGCATGTGGAATGTCAAGCGATCAACTCTGTTAACATTATTGATATGGAGTATCCAGTAGTGGACTTCAGGCTTCCTTCTCCAGCCTTTTCCTCTAAACGCCTCTAGCGTGTCTTCTTCGTATTGAGCAAACATCAGTTCTGACTAGGTCATGGATTTCATCAATACAAACTGAAAATGTGCTGGCTTTTTTTTTTTTTTATGATCACTGACAGCTTTCTTAATTAACCTGCTGACAGAGTCAACAGCACAGTGCACTGTTTGCTGTTTGCTCTCCTGCCACTGCGGGAGTCAAGATGCTCTCTGAGAGTAGAGCGCACTTGCCTGAGGTTGTTTTGTTTTCCAGAAAGAAAGAGAGGGGAAAAGAGAAAAAAAGAAACCTCACAACCACAGTGAATTTGACTTAATTGCTAAAACTTCCTTCTGATTGTTTTGCCCCGAGTAACAGCCCTTCCTTAACTAATAACTTTAATTATAGCAACCACTGGTTATAAAACTGTACCTTTTCTCTTGACTTGGTCTGTTCTTACAAACTTCTAATTATGAAACCAGGGACCAGCAAGTCACCTTCCAAGGTTTTCATTAGCTGGGCAGAAGGGCTCTGGAAGTACCTGCACTCACACCCCCGCTGCGAGCCCGGGTCTGACACGGCTGAAGTCGGACTGCTGGGTGCTCTCAGACGTTAAAACATCTGCCTGACGACATGGGATGAGCACGAAGCAAAAACAGGATCCTGACTCTCAAAGAACTCCTCTTTGGATAAAACAAAATTGCTTATTTGCTGAAGATGAATGTACATTTCACAATAAATCTAAATCCTTCATTTCATCTTCAAAAGTTGACTAGGATGGTGCAGTTAATATAAAAAAAAACTGTTTCAATTTAAGGCACTAAAAAACATCCAACACAAACATGTTCTCTGGCTCTGTTCCCACGACATTTTTCATCTGATTATGAAGAAAATAGAATTTTCCTGCACTGCAGGCTATTAGGTCAGTCTTGGTGTGGGACGGTTATCAGTTAAAGGCCATGCTGGGCTCAGGAATCATGAAAAACTACTTAAACGATCCATTTCAGCTGTGTTATTGCCAGGTAAGGATGAGCTCATGTTTGATGGCACACACGCAGTGGTTGATTGTGCCAGAATGGTGTTTTTCTGCACCGTTTTCGCCTCCTTATGCATCCGTTCGGCTTGCTTTGTTCGTGCTGCCTTGCCGAGTTGCTCTTTCTCTTTGAAAATCAGTCGGCAGTCTTAGAGCTCCTCCCACTTTGCTGACTCAGCTCCACCCACCCTTCTGTGATCCTGTGGGGTGGCCATTCTCACCCCCAGCCGCACCCCCACCCCCAGGCAGTCAGGGTTGGCCCTCACTTTCATATTCAAGATGGGGGAAGCAGGCAGGACAGTTCACAGCATGTGGCTGCCACATGCAGAGGGCTGGTCGCTGAGTGGGTGGCGGTGCACTACCCATCCTTCCTATCATGATGACGGACACCCCCTACCCACACACCACAGGAATTTCCCACAGCCTCAGTTGAAAAGCTGGATCCTGGCAGATGACTTCCAACCAGTGACTGTATCTGCTTACCAGGGCGCCAACTGACAAATGTTTCACTTCTCAGAGTTTTTTCCTGGTCTCTCCTTTCATGTTCTTATTCTTATCATTGTTCATCGTTTACAGAGACATAAATGTTCAATGGGTGCCTGGTTAATCGGAAGTGTCGGCTTTCATTTTTCAATGAAAGTGGACCGTTATTTAAAATTGGCAGCCATGTGTCCACCCTAGAGGTTGCCCTCGCAGTGAGACAAAAAACTCCAATGTCGAGTAAACGGCTGAGTCTACAAACTCGACTCTGGTGGGTTACAGGAGGCCGTTCCAGGTCTGCTGGCGGGAAAAGACACCGAGGGCCCTCAGAAGCAGACTCACCATGGTGATAAAGGGAGAGTCTAGAAATGTAACAACCCCAACTCCACCACCGTGCTGTGATGGATAGGTGGTGCCGCGGTAGGGTGGACAGTGTGGCAGTGCTGGGGCTGGAAACAACTGAGCAAGGGAGTGCCAACCATGAGGTGAGGACCAGGAGAGTAAGATCGTCACCCTGCCCTAAAGAGCCACTCAGCACAAAGAGCCAGGCCGGCAATGGCATGGCCATAGTGGGGGATGGGAACACTGAACTGTGAGTGTGGGCCTACAGCAAGGCAGTGATGGAGCTCAGGTGGGCTACCTGGTGAGCTGGTCATGTGTGGCAGTTCTCTCTCCAAGAGGTGTTTACTTCCAGAACTGAGTAGTCCAGACAATTTAGAGGGAGGGATTGGATATCCTGCCAATCTCTGGAGGCCTGAACTTAATTTGAAAAACAAAAGGGTGTAGCTCCATTTGTACCCAAGGTGGGACTCCAGTCACTTGGGCTAATTCAGAATCGAAAGAGACGGCAGAGATCATTTGGTTCTCATTTTTCAGAGAAGCAAATCATGGGTAGAATTTGTATATAGTACACCGAGCTAACTGCCAACCCACTGTCCGCTGTATTGTCAAAACTTGCAACACCTCCTGAATGCAGTATTCTTTGTTGTCAAGAGTCTAAGATTTAGGAGAGGGAAAACTTGAGCTCCTACTTTGGAGTCTGGAGACTAGCCTGAATTTTCCAGGTTCACACTTTGGGACATATTTATTATGTTTCCGCTACTCACTAGGGCAGCCGAGAGGTTTCTCGGTAAGGTGGTTACAGAGATAAAACTCTTATTTTTGACTCTAACCCAGGTACGTCTCCTGAGTGCTCGTGCTCTGTATACAACCAATGCTAAAACTCCACCTAAATGATTGACAGAGTTAAAGTCTAATTGTTATCTTAGGCTCCACCCAGCAGCCCCATCTCCCCCAAACAAAATCCTGTTACTCCTTCCAGTTGTCTGGGGGCAGGCACCATCGTCCTTCCCCTCAGCCATAGAGAGTCCTGCAGACTCCAGCTCCTCAAACATTGTTTTCTTTCTTTCCCATTCCCACTGCTGCTGAAGTACTTTGGGATCTTACCATCTCCTACCTGAACTGTGATAATTTCCTTATTGGTTCCCTGTTATTTTAATCCCATTCCAGGCCTTTTTCCTCCCTGCCACCAGAGGATCTTTTGAAAATATAGACCCAATGATGTTATTCTGTCAGTGGCTCTGTAGTCCATCAAGACATGCTCTAAACCCCTCTGCATGCAGTGAAGACCTCTGTGACCCGCCTTTCACTGGGTTTCATCCAGGCCTTACTTCACACAGCCCACCTGCCTCTGCCCTCATCGCCCCCCGCAGACACCATGGCCCAGCCATTCCGAGCTCTCAGAGTTCCTCCGACCAGCCACTTCTTTTTCATGCTCTTTTTCCCAAGGTGAGCTCCCCCTCACCTGGGAATGTCCCTTTACATTTTAGTTGTGACCATTTATATCTTTAAAGATTCAAGCGCCACCTTCTTTATGAAGCTTTTTCTAATCTCTCAATTCCACAGGGTAAAGAAGAACAGAGAATTCTGTTGAAACTTCTATCCTAACACCTCTGTTATAGAACAATTATTTGTTCCATGTCTGTCTCTCCCATATGATGTTGGGCACAACTTGATGGTAAAGAACACATCGTATTTATCTTTGATTTTCTGGTACCAAGCACAGTGCCTGGCATATATTAATAGTAGGCATTTGATAAATGCTTCTGGAAGGAAGGAAGGAAGGAAGGAAGGAAGGAAGGAAGGAAGGAAGGAAGGAAGGGAGGAAGGAAGGGAGGGGAAAAGGAGGAGGGGAAACAGATATTGTCACAATATATTGTTGTTTCATTTTTTATTATTTCCAGAAAGAAAGGTATGTGGTAAAACTTGGGCCACTATTTCTAAAATACTGAAGCAATTTATCCAAAGCAGTTCAGGAATTCAATTAATAGTATTAGAAAAGATTAATATGTATTCATTTTCATATTGTACTATGCTGCCATTGGTGAAATGTCTCAATCCTAAAATTAAAAATTATTAACCTTAGTGACTATAGTGGAAATTGGTCATGTTTTTAGCTGTCCAAATGCCCTTCCTATGCTTGGAGAATTCCCCTGTGTATAAATCTTGTGGGGCGGCAGAGCCCCAACCTACTACAGTAGCTATAGATGCAGGATACCCACATTCCTAGCATCCCTGCCAGGCAGAGCACAGACTTACCATATGTGTGCACTAGGCTCACCAAATATACGTAGTCATAAGGAGCAGGAGCTGATGACACTAAGGTATGAGGGCAGAGGTTAATTCTTCTCTGGTGGTAGTAATGGGACCAGAAACATCAAAGTTCAGCACCAGCAACCATGCAGACCACAGTGACTGGTGGGCCACAACAGTATCCCCACTGGCCAATTCTGCAAAGGGATGTTAACCAAGTATCTGATGCATTGCTTCCCTCTGTTTCTGCTCAATTCTTGAGCCTGGTTCTCCAGCTGTCCTGGTGGTTCTCTGAGGCAACTAATCTTCAGTAAATTCATTTTCTGCTTATCAACTTTTCTGTTGCAACTAGCAAACCGAAAAGATCCAGAACTTCTTGGTGATTCATAAATGCTTCTGGCTTCAGTAATTTGGTCTACCAGTATGCATGATTTATGTGAGTCTGGCTGATAAAACATCTCATCCACTGGTGAGTCAATGGTTACTTCATTCCACATTATTAGAGGAATTTTCCTAGGCAGATTATTTTCCAGAAAATTTCACTGGGGCAGGTTTTCTTACCCTAAATCACACCCCCATGTGTTAGCACAGGTACTCAATAAATACTTGCTGAAGGAACTAATAAATAGTATGTTAAATCCAGGAGACTGTTACCTATTTTTACTGTATCAAATTGGTACTGTTAAGATAAAAGCCTACAGAAAGAAGCAGACAGACTAGGTGGTCTTTCAAGAACCTCTTCCTACATGTGATTTGATGATGAACTCACTCAAGAGTAATGTGAGCAGATACTCTACCAACCAGTTCAAGTCAACAAATATTTATCGATCCTTGCTGATCCTTTCTTGGAACTGTTCTAGGAGTTCATGTTCCAGTTATGGCTCCTCCAGTTATGATCTGTGACCTTTGGCCAAACGTAATCTCTATGACCCTCCATTTTCTCATCAGTAAATAGAGTTAATAATTCGTTCTCAAAGGGTGGTTAAATCAAGATGTTATCAATGCCCACTTTTTTTTTTTTGCCCTTATTATTTTTGTTGCTGCTCTCAGCATCCTCTCTTAAATGTAGTTCAACTCCCCCTCACCCCTCCCCCACCATGAACACTTTCTCTCCTCCTTGGACTGTGTAAGCCACTGTGGGTATAAAGCTGAGAAGGGCATGCTCCTACTTTTGAGCAAATTACAGTGCAAGGAGATGGATGGGTTAAAAAAATCAGGAAAGATGGGGAGGGCAGTGATGGAGGCAAACAGGAACATTGCTCAGGAAGTACCAGGAAGGGCTATTCAGGGAGGGCGAGACAGCAAATGGCGAGACTCCTGGAAGAGACGTCCTTGAGAGGACTTTTCAAGGGGAAAGTCAGATGAAAGAGGCAGCAATGGACCTCCAAGAAAAATGAACTGCGTGAGAAAAGGCAAACGTGGAAAACAGCTTTTCCATATTTCTGGGAGGTGAAGTTGAAGATGGGTTTGGAAAGAAGCCAAATACGCAGAGGGAGGCGGGTCAGATCACAGATGACTACATATGTTGGTAAAGGGGCATGGGACTCTGGGAATTAGGGAGCCCCTAGAGGACTATAAACAAGCAGGCATTTTCAAAACCTCAGTCTGGCAATGGTATGGAAGATGGATATTGGAAGCCACAAGACTGAGAGGGGAGGCCAGGAAGGAAATCATCACCCTGGTCCAGATGAACAATTCTGTGGGTCCAGACTGGGAAAATGGTGGAAGACGGAGGGATGACGAAGGGAGTCAAGCAATGGGTTCACCTCTGTTCTGTTTCCTAAATATTGTCACGGTGCAATGATTCCTCACCATTGTACTGATGATGGATGCCACACACATTGCCCACCCTCCATCCTGAAATAGGACGGAGGTATAGCCCATCAGGCACTGTGCCAGCACCAGGGATGCCCATGTGCTTCCAGACCATCTTTCATCTGTATTCTGGGATCACACAAGTAACGGAAAGCCCTCTAATATTTTGCAAGTCAGGAGATATTTTTGAGGTGGTGTAAATTATCCATCTTTCTGGAATTCCTTGTAAAATATTTTACATTTTTCAGACAATTCTATTCAGAATTCAAATGGGTTTCTAGCTAGGATTTCTTTTCTTATTTTCACCAAACAGCCTACATACATTTAAATCAAATAGGGGAAAAGAAGCAAATGGGATATTTGGGTAGACACATGATAATATTGGCCAAAAATGTGAGGAATGGCTGCCTCACTCTGTCAAATAGAAATAAGGCCAGACAGCTATTTCACTGGGATTTACATTCTCCCTCCCTCGCCCCCGCCCCCTGCAAATCTAATCTCATTCTGGTGGTCACAAGCCAGGCCAGCAGGAAGACATCTAAATGTGGAGCACAGAGATGCAGATATCCTGGCTCCATTCCCAGGATGCCAGGTCAGGATGAGAATCAATATTTCAGTAGCTCAGGATTAGGAAACACACATATCAAATCTTGTCCATTAAGGAAAACAAACAGACATTCTGTATTTTCTACAGACTGATAGGGATGAAGCACTTGACTCATCTGCAGAAATGTACCCATTATTCTTATACTTTTGAGACTTGTACAGGTTGTGTAAAAAATTCTTAGAGTGAGACTGAGGCTACTTAGAAGAATGCCATAAATCAGGCCTTACAGTCCCTGATAAGCTGCTTTTTGGGAGAAAGGGAAGACAGAGCGGTACTAAATGCAGTTTGGGTAGTTCTATGTTGTTCAGAAAAGAAAAGTCACAGAAATCCACAGAGGTAGAGTTTGGCTCGAGTGAGCAGCAGCTTTTGCTCAGATTTAACTGACTGCCCCTGACTGCCCGCCCCACCAACCCCCCATCCCCACCCCAAACATCTGGAAAATCTAGGCAACCCAAAGTTAGTCCAGGCCAATTGGTACCTTTCCTGTTTGCATCAAAGGAAAAGCATGGAAACCACAGGATGATTGATATCAGCTCACACACTGAGACATGCATCTGCGGGAATAACTGGGGGGATTTCACATTCATCTTTTTCCTTCTCAGAAATAAGGAATGACAGCAACAGTATTTAGAAAAGGGGTTTTCCTGCAGGAGAGATGCTGTCTCTGTCCTACGGCACACTCAGATCTCCCACAGCCACGAGGGCGGTTTCTAGGGCATGCCATGGTCTGGCACTGCCAGGTGTCCATGAGAAGAGAAGAAATGTGAAGAAGGGGGGTAGACAAGTGCAGAATATCAAAGATCTAATTGCAACTCTGACAAGCATCAGATCAAAGGAGTCTCTCCTGAGTTCTTTGATCTCTTGATAACCACATTTAGCACCCTCCCCAGGCTGTGCCTAGGGCAGGCAACCCTCCCTTCTAACTCCCTCATCTCTTTCTAGTTTAAATAATTCAACTCCTAAACATTTTCAAAGGAGTGGAAACAAATAAATGCTTTAAGATTTAACTCCCATGTTTAGTGAAGTCCCTTCACCATACTGACACCAGACTAGAAAATAAAAATAAGCACCATAGGACCCTAAAAGGGACAGCTATTGCTTTGAATACGTTATCTGAATTGCAGTTGTGTGACAACTGCACAGAAATGGGGCAGTGACCAGAAGTTCACCCCAAAAGTGCCTGGGGTTGGGAGGAAAGGGAAGGGGGGCTCCCTGTCCTTTTGCTAGCGGAGGCAAGAATCTGAGGTGCCTCAGCCATCACATCAGTCTTTGGTCTTATTGCCCCCCACCAAACTCCCAGGGAGTTAGATGGGCCTCCCTCAGCCCCACACCACCCAACGGCTTCCAGTGCTGGGCTTCCTCATCAGGTGTGCCCAGCTTGTTCTGCTCAAGAATGGCCTTTATGAAAATGTTACACAGTGGGGAGAAAAGCCTTGCTTGGTACTTCCTTCTGCCCTAAGGTAGTCAGATTTAGCAAATAAAAATACAAGAAGGCCAGTTAAATTTGATTTTCAGATAAATAACAAAATTTTTTTTAGTATAAGCATGTCCTAAGTATTGTATAGGACACACTAATACCAGCTAAAATATTCATCTTTTATCTGAAGTTCAAAGTTAACTGAGTGTCCTATATTTTATCTGGCAACCCTGTCAGGATCCCTCGGTCACCAAAACTCACTGGAATGCCATGGGGTAGCCTAGCCTTAGAGGACAACAAAAATGGATTCTGCCCTATCCTTAAACCCCTTGTAAATGTGGTCCAGGGCAGGCCTTTGACCAGATGGTGGGGGAGAGGAAAGGGACCAGCATTTGCTGAACCGTGGCATACTTTGTGTCCCATCTGACCCCCGGAACACCCCTGTAGGGTAGGGACTGAAAGCATTCCCCTTTCACATGGGAACTCCATGAAAGTCAAGAAGATTGCCAGCTTCTAAGTGTTAGGGTTATGATTCTAATCCAGGCATCCTTAACTTCAAAGCCGTGATCTGTCCACTACCCCCCACTGTCTCCTTTCCTCTCCCCAGTGAGCATGACAGATTCTGAGACTAATGGACATGTTCCAACATAAACAGGCCCTTTTCATTTCAGATACATCTTGTGGTAATCGAAAGTTCTAGATCTTATCCCTAGAACTCTCTGTTCTGCCATTAGAACCTGGAGGTGGGGGGGAGCGGTGGAGGTGGGGAGGAAATTGAGTCTAAGAAAGAAGAGTAGATCTGAACAGGGTCCCAGGTACTTGAGAAAACTGAAGAACGTCACTGCTGGTTTTGCTCTCACTATGTGCCCTCAGCATCAAATCAAGCTAAGACACCAGCACATTGTGAAATTCTGACTCCCTCATTCCCTAGGGCAGAGGTTCACAAACGTAAGTTTGCTCCAGAACCAGACCTGTTAAAGAAGAGATGGCCGGGTCCCTGCCCCAGAGTTTCTGTCTCAGTAAGTCTGGGGTGGGGCCCGAGAATCTGCATTTCTGACAAGTTCTCAGATGACTCTGATACTGCTGGTCTGGGGGATCCCACTTGGAGAACAACTGCTCTAGGACTAAAAAGAAGGCTTCCCTAAAAATAGTGTACAGTGTTTGGAACTTGAATCCACTTATACTTTTGAGTTCAAGGCCATTCTACACTTCTCATGGTCAATTTGGGGGCAGATGGTGGGTGCAGGTGAGCTCAGTGGGCAGGTCATGCTGAAGGGCTTGGCTTTCTTTTCCTTTGTGACAATGAGGCATTGGGTAGTTTTAGGGGAGGGATGACGTATTCAGATCTGCACCTTGAAATGGTTATCAGAATTGACATCAAATTCAGAGGCTATTGTAGTGGGACCCACCAGAGAAGGGAGGGTGTGGATGAGGGTTGGACCTCTTGGAGCTGAGTGGAGAAGCAATCCCACTGGTTGGAACATAGAACCTTAGTGTCTGTGCTTGTGGCTATCCTGCCAAAGGACCCTAAGTAAGCGTGGGCGAAGGAGATGCAGATATTTCTTGTTTTTGTATTGCTATCTGAGTATGTACCTTACCCTGTGCACTTCTGTTCCAGTGATTACCACCCATTTTACAAGTGCTTTAACTCATTAATAATTGTTCTGTTGCACTCTCCTTCCCATGCCCAGATGTTTATTTATTCATCTAAAATCATTTAGTAGCTGACAGGCTGGTAGAAGAGACTGGCAAATAAATGCATGGTTCAAATTCAATGTGGCACGTAAACGGAGGAATCTACAAAAACCTGTGAGACCACAGAGGGAGGAAACATGATCCCCAAACGGTTGATCGTGTTATGGGGGGCACACCATCCAGAAATTGGGGAGGACTTTGAGCTGCGCATGCGTGACTGGAGACTTTTCCCCCTTCCTGAACCCACGGCTAGAAGAGGGACAAGGCAAACATGGCCCACACCGACCCTCAATGGCTGAAAGGCTGGATACTCCCACTTGCTCTTGGCCACAGGGGATCCTGGGAGAGGACTTTTGAAACGGAGTTTCAGGGAAATGGAAAGGCAGCTGGTTCTCCCCCCGCCCCCACACCCCGCCCCCACGCAGGGGGAGGGTCAATGGTGGCCAGAGGGGTCTGTGAGCAGAGGCCTGGAGGGACACAGACTCTGAAAGATGCCTGGAGCTGGACAGCACCTGGAGCCCAGCTAAAGCACCCACGTTTACAACACTTTTGGGTGGGAAAAGAAGTTCCTGGTGCAACCTTGAGCTGAGCTGGCAGAGGGTGACAGGGTGATTTTTCTTTGGGTGCCTTAGAGGGAACGGGCTTTGAGGCAGGAGCTTGCCATTATTTCCAAAGACCTTGGCGATAATAGTCAGCACTGTGGACAGGTTTTTGTTCTTGTGGTACTTTCAGTTCTTGAACTTATGCAGTAGTTGCAATGAGAAATACTTAAATAGCTATTTTTGATGTCATACTCAGACTTTTCCTTTCCCTTTACTTTTGTTACCCGAATATTTTAGGCAGAAACTTGCCATTAAATACAAGATTACTTTATTTTCCACTGAACTCTGTCTTTGGAGATTTGCCTGGTTGGCAGTGAGTGGTAGGACCCTCCCCCTGCACTATACCGGTTCTATAACAATGGTACAAAAATTAATTTCCAAATCACTTAAAAATTAATTTTGTGAACTTGAATAGAAAATATCAATTCATTCCCTAGATTGAAAACTACTTCCCCTCTAGCACAGTCAGTTGAGGAACATATTTTGGTACTTGAGAAGTTAATTAAATTGTTTTAACATATTAATCTCACTAGAATATCAAAATTCTAAAATAAATAGAACTATCTTCATTATCTGTCTTTCTCCAAATAAAAATGTTTTATCTGATTTTTAAAATGTCTGTTTTTTTTTTACTTGTAAAAGTAAACAAGGATGGGAGTATAAGATCAAATTTTCAGGTACGAAAACCTAGCCATGAAGAGAGGGCTCAGCTTTAAAGTAGGAGTGAGTAATTCATGCAATCAGAGCTCATTACTGAGTACATAGGAGAAGAACACACCAAACTTCAAGAATTGCAGTTTTAGAAGATAAAAGCATTTTCATAAATCATTCTTGCTCACACACTGGGAATCTGAAGTAGCAGCAGTAGCAGGAGAAATCGGTAGAATCTCTTTAAAGAAGGCAAGTTTAAAAAAAATCATCTTCTAGCAATTTGATGCCAAATACTTGAGGTGAAGATGATAGAAGTTATACCAAAGGGCAAGACCTTCTCTGGGCTTCCTGTGGGCTGTGAGGTCGACTGGGAGTCCTGAAGATGGCAGCTTTTCCCTAGCTCCATGGATGCCCTTTGGTGAGTACCCACTGTGGTGTCTACAAAAAGTCATTGTCTGCCTTCCAGAGTTGCCAGCAGCTCTATTTATCAGGGACCAAGAATGTAAATGATCCTCCCCAAGCCCAGTTCCTTGACCTCACAGTGGGGAGGGAGGGAAAACCCATGACATTGCAGCCAAGGAAACTTCCAAGATGAAACTGAAATAAAAGTAAGTGGAAAAAATGAGAGAAAATAAATTAAATGGAATGATTCAGAATCTCTCCTATTTCTAACTCTTTCTGCTGAACTAATTCATAATTAGTCTTGTTCTTGGTCAACTAATTCAAGGTTGGCCCTAATAACTAAGTACAGGCAGCTTCCAGAGTCACCACGGCTCCACGCCCCAGAGGTCACATAGCGCAGCTGATGAGGCAACAAGGACCTAAGGTCACAAGGGCCTGTTCCTTATGTCCTCCACCTGCTGCCCAGCGGTGCTGCATGTTGCCAGCATCTTTCTTAATCCCCTGGGAACGGTCTTGGGTGTTGGGTTCTTGTTTTTGTTTTTTCAGCAGGCATCTCTGAAGTTAAGTTTGTAAAGCAAAAGAAACGGCATTGGGGAAGATCTGTAGCAACTGGTACATCAGAAAAGTTGTCAATTCTGGGAAAATTACAAAATGAATTGGGGTCATCATTGTGCCATCCACTGCTACCTTTATCACCCCTGTCCCAGCACCTAGCCCTACTTTTACGGTGGACCCCCAGACCACCTGGCTACTTGCTATCTATACAACGATCTGCACTTTGAACTCCTCAGAAACCTGTCTCCTGAAAGCATACCATACATGGAAGCTATCCTTCCCTTCCTTTACATTAGGTCTATTTCCAACCTGTATACCTGTCAGGGTTCCTTTCTGGCAGTGTAACTGACTTCAGGTAAAAAGCGAAGTGATCTGTTATTTACACCAAGGTATGAACAGCAGCTGCAGGTGCAACTGGCTCAGACTTGTTTCCCGGAGAGGACTTTTTAGCACAGGGTGGCCGTGAGTCACAGTTCTGGCCAAGGGGACTGCTGGGAATGTCCTCAAAAGCGTTTTCCTGATAGAAGGGGACAGACACCTCTGGCTCCTTTCTTTATCCTTCTTGTACTTCGAAGCAGGCATGTCATCTGGAAGTGGAGAAGCCACGCTGTGACCAGCAAGCCACCAACAGAAAAGGACAAGAGAATGAGGGCAAGACATATTACTTGCCTCTTTCCTTACTTACCTGTCTGGAACCCTGGATCCCTCCAGCAGACTCCAGCACCCTCCATTCCTTGTGTCCACCTCTCATCCTTGGCCTCTCTAGGTCCACCATCCAGGCTCCATTATCACTGATTTTCTCCACCACTGCCTGTCCCCCAAACCCTATCCTATTGCTGGAAAAGTTGACCGGTTCCATTATACATTTAAGGCTGTTTTTTCATTGCTGTTTTTATAGTGGTAAGAACACTTAACATGAGATTCACCTTCTTCAGTGTATAATATATTGCACATTTAGCTATTGTTAACTATAGACACAACACTGTACAGCAGATCTCTAGAAACTACTCATGTAGCATAACTGAAATTTTATATTTTGAACAGCCACCTGGCAATCCCTCAGTCCCTGGCAGCTGCCATTTATTTACTCTCTGTTTCTATGAGATGGACTATTTTAGCTTCCTATATAATTGGAATCATTCGGCATTTGTTCTTCTATAACTGGCTTATTGCACTTAGTATATCTTTCTGGTTCACCATGTTGTCGCACATGGCAGGAATTCCTGCTTTTTTTAAGGCTGAATAATATTCCTTTGCACATAGACATTTGATATTTAAGCCTGAGTTCTAAGATTTTCCTGGACCTCAGGATCACACGTGCCCTTCCCCATGGCTGAAGGAGAATGGAAAACACCAGAACTTGATGGCTTTCCCTGGCACTTCCAACTTCTGAATCTTGAGTAACTCTGCTTTCAAGATCGCTAAAGTCATCTCTGCCTGCCTGTCCTCTTGGCTCCCCTCTCATTCGCTTTAGATAGAGAGCAATGGTTACTATTCGGGTCAAAAAGACCCAAGTTTCTTTCCCAGCTCTGCCAGAGACAAAGCTGAGCAACTTGTGAAGTAATTTAATTTCTTTCATCTTCAAATTCCTCTCATAAAATAAAACAACTTTACGTTTTATTATGGATTGTTATCAAATACAAACAATTTAAATGTTTAATAAATGTTAGTCATTACTCTCAACAGGGTCTATGCTATAGCAGGCAAAGACATCTTTGCTACCTGAAGCCACCTTACCCGATACTGACGGCAATTGACTCACTGTGTGAAGCATCTCCTGGTCCCCAGCTCCCTTTATTTTTTATTTTAGCCTCACCCAAGGGCTTTTTTTTTTATTGCTTTTAGAGAGAGGAAGAAAAAGAGGAAGAGATAGAGAGAAACAAGGATGTAAGAGAGAAACGATTGCCTTCTGTACATACCTGGACCAGGAATTGAGCCCTCAACCTAAGCATGTGCTCTGATGGGGAATCAAACCCTCAACCTTTTGGTTATGGGACAAAGCTCTAACCAACTGAGCCACACTGGCCAGGGCTCCCTTTATCCTTGAAAAGGAAAAATACATTGTTACAAAGACATTAGATTAAATTTGTTTGCTAAATTTTATTGTTTTAGTGGAAGAAGCTGGGATAGAATTAGAACAGGAGAGCTGTACGCAGGAAGACAGAGACAGAGGAGGCTGAGAGTCCTGGGCTGGGGATGGAGAAAATCATGGGAGCAGTGGGAGGGGCTAGGACAGACACGCTTGCCCCAGAGACTGTGCTAATTAGGCTCTTTTCTTCTCTGTTGCTGTTTTTGCATCTTTTGGTTTAAAAATAAAGTGTCCTGTTTTAGCTTTAATCATGCCCTTTATTTTCATATTTTTAAGATTAAAATTGCATAACCTGCCCAGAACAAACTATAATCTCAGGCATTTGATGTGTGTTAGGGAAAGAAGGGAAGAAAGGGCCCAAGCCCAGCTGGAGGAGGCAAAATGCTTACGTAGTATGAGAACCTTATTGACTTAAGTTTCAGGATTGCTCTCTCAGGCAAGGAAAACCATCTTAAAAAACAAACAAACTTGTATTCTGGGGCATTTCCCAGAAAAGACGCAGGTATGGTTTAGTAAGATGGGATTTGGTTTTGTTTTTCGAGCTTCAGCTGGGTGGTAAAAGGTCAGCACTGTGTTGTAATCCACTCTGGTGCCTTTCTCCCGTAATCCTAACCACAGCCCTATAAAAGCTATGCAGCGTGGCAATTAGTAAAATGAAATGTCATTTTCTAAACATCTTCTCCTTGATACCTTAAAAAGTTACTGCTGAGTTTTAGAATGCTCTGGAAAAACTCTGGTGGTCCAAATTTCAGAATAACTTTCCTAGCAGAAATCTGTTAAAACTATTTCCCCTAAAATAAGCTAATGAGGTGGAAAGATGGGGCAAAGTAGCATGTCTAACATGACTGGGAATGGGTGAGAAGGTAAGTGAGGTGTGGGAAGAAAGACTTTTTGTTTTTTTTCATAGAGCTGCATCACCTTTTGACCCACAAACCAGCATGTTTGTTGGTATGAAGCCCACCAGTATGCCCAGTCTGTTCAATGCTCCACCACCTGCTTCAAGCATGAACAGTGTATCAACCTCATTCCAGGTCCTGGGCCTCCACCAGGCAGGGATGCTCCAGCTCTGTCCCATAGAGTGTCGGCTTCCTCAAGTCAGCCTAGAGCAGAACCTGCCGCCAATACACACTTGGCGAAGGTATCAAGTAAGACCTTTAATATTGTGGCTCCCACAAAAGTTGGATTACAATCCTTACTTCATTGTTGTCATTTATAATTAGGTCTGGTTTTCTACACTTACTTAATGCAGCCACCACCTCCTCATCTATCTTGCTGATGGGAAGCCACCTACACACACCATGAACTTAAAAGCCTCATTTTGACCCCCATCCTGTTATCAGAGCTTAGTGCAGCAAAATAAGATACATTGACTTGAACTTTATTTTTTTCCCTTTCTTTACCTAATTCTTATTACGGTAAACTTGGCAACAAAAAAAAAGCAGAAAGGAGAAATCAAGAGTCTATAAACTAATTAATGAGCTCCTAAATTAAGAGGTCAACTCTTTTGTTATGAGTCGAATTGTATTTTCCAAAATCCACATATTGAAGTTCTAACTCACAGCACCTCAGAATGTGACCTTATTTGCAAACAGGGTCATTGTAGAGGTAATTAGTTAAGGTATCATACTGGAGTAGGGTGGGCTGTCCTAAGCCACGATGACGGTGTCCTTATAAAAGGGGAAATTTGGACACAGACACACGCACACAAGAATACCATGTGAACATGAAGGCAGAGGTGAGGGTGGTGATTCTGTAAGCCAAGGGGCACCAAGGACTCCCAGCACCCACCAGCAGCCAGAGAGGGTGGAACAGATTCTCCTTCACCCCCTTCAGAGGGAGCCAGCCCTGCTGACACCTGGATCTCGGACCTCTGGCCTTCAGAACTGTGAGACAATAAATCTCTGTTGTATAAGCCACCCAGTGTGGGGTGCTCTGTTCTGGCAGCCCTAGAAAATGAATACATCTTTGAATTTGAATCGCTACGATTTGAAAACAGGGCCCTCTGATTTTGAACAGAAGAGGTGGGCACCCCCTTCAGCTTGAGACCACCACTTCCCACAGTTTTTACAATCAGCTTTGTGTTTACAGAGTGATGTGTGAGAGTCTCACTGTAAGGAATAGAAACCTTCATTGTTTATGACTAAAGGCAAAATGTAATGTATTTCGGTCGTTCACCGCTGGGTCAGTCTTTTCCACCTTGGGTTATTAACAGGTTAACGTCTTTCCCACACAGCTGAGGTGTGAGGACGGTGAGACTGATCCTGAGAACTGTTTCCAACCCATGCTTCCCTCACGGCCATCTTCCTGTATCATGAACGCTGTTTCCCTCCGTCCAGTGTGGGCTG
This sequence comes from Macrotus californicus, assembly GCA_007922815.1. NCBI lineage: Eukaryota > Metazoa > Chordata > Mammalia > Chiroptera > Phyllostomidae > Macrotus > Macrotus californicus. The sequence continues at coordinate 33,412 of VMDR010005033.1, read as the reverse complement.
CCACCACTCCGAGAGCAGGGCAGATGTCGGTGAAAATAAGAAAAAACCATTCCTGGAGCCATAACATCGACATTTCCTCTGCCACTCCCCGCTCACTCTGCACTAACCCTAAGTGCGTTAATATCCGTATCACTGAGAAGACCATTCTCTCAGGGCTCAGCAGGAGTCAGGAGAGGAGGCAGAAATCTCTGGAAGCACCCATTGATTGCTTTTGGCCCATGGCTATTACTGCCAGCCCTGGAAAATATCCTCCCAGATCCCCAACGGGACTGTCTCTCCACTGCCCAAAGGAGGCCAATCGGGAAGGCATGCTGCCCAGGATCGCACCCTACGCACGGCTCATGAGCACCCGCTCCGGCTGGAAAATACTGACATCAACAGGAAGGTGAAGCAGGTTGAACGAATATTATCAAACAGATTTTCTGAACTCAGTTTTGCCAAAATAATCCATTTGGCGGGCTATTTACATGTGAGCTGGTCATGAAAATACATTTCTTTTTGGAAATCTGCTGTCAGTTGGACTGGCATTTCATCATCCTCCCCAGGCCAATTCCCTAATATTTACATTTCCTCGTGTTACTTCACTTTGATCTTACTTTTTCCTTCCAAGCTCCTGAGCTGAAACTTCAACAGAACCCCACCCCCAAAGCTGCTGCTCCCTATACTCCTTGTTCTAATAATTTTTGTAAACAGAAAACTAAAATCTGGTATGGCATGAAGCAGGGCAGAAAATTACGGCTTTTGCTGTATGCCCCTAAAGGCAACACCTTATGTCCAATCTGTAAAGTGCCAGAGACAGCATTTGGGACTTAGAAGGGGGGAAAGGATGACCGTGAGTGGGACTCAGTGTGTGGTGCTTCCACAGGCTTTCCAATCAAGTAGTCACTAACGGGTACACTCTGGGCCAGGTATTTTTAAACGATCGTTTGCAAGAGAAAAGATTTTAGGCCCAAATGCAAGCAATTTGGTAATTAAATGTTCTGTGATTTTTAGGCCCCAGTGCAAGTAATTTGATAATTAAATGTCTCACGTGAGCACGTAGGAGATCTGCCTTCTGTCAACCTTCTGAGGGTTTGGTCTTCATTTGCAATGGTCTCTGCGATTCCTTTGGGTTGTCATCTCCTTACCAGCAACGACCATGCACGTGAAGCCCCGTGCACTCGGTGGTAATCAAGGAGGGGCAAAGCCCACGTCTGCCCACAGAGGCCTGAGTTGAATGGGAGCTCTGCCCCCTTGCTCACTGTCTGATGTTCAGAAAATCACTTACCAGAGGTGGTTGTTAGGATTCCATGAGCTAATGGGTCAAGTGCAAGTGCTGATTCAGAGCAAGTGCTCAGCGGTAGCTTTGACTGCTACTCATGTTTCAGATCGTGTTGGGCGCTCAGGAAAGCCAGTGGGAACCTCATGGGCTCTCGGGCCTGAGCACCCTCGATTGCTATGCAGAGCACAGATCCCACCTTGTCCTCATTTGGGCACTTTCATCTCAGACGGTGTATTCAAAGTCTTAGGGGGTTCATGCATCCCTTTCTGGTAAGTTCCCCTGCCCTCAACTTCTCACACGTGTTCGTGCATACTGAAATACTTCATTACAAAACCAGACACGCAGAATGTTCTTAATCAGTGCACCTCTGCTCACTGAGGTGAGTTTCCTCATCCAGCCCCCCTCCCCCACCCCACCCTGCTTCAATTACTTCCATTTCCAGCCTGCACTCAGAATCAATCATTTCTTAGTAATGTTCTTCCTAACACCCCATAATTCCTCTCCCCACTCCCACATCTGTCATGCCCAGTCCTATGTAATAACCACTTTCTCCTTTTTTGTTCTATCATGCCCAGGATGCCTGGCATTGTCGCAAAAAGTGAACAGATTGATCAATTCATTCATTCATTCAACAAATATTTACTGAGCTCCTACAGAACAAGTCACCACGTAAACACACCCACTGCCCCACAGTGACAAGTACTATGACCAGATGCTGTGCTCACGGAGAAAGGTGGCAGGGGACTCCACCTCAAGACCTTCCTCCTTCAAACTGAAACCTGAAGTGTGAGAGGAGCCATTCAGAGCAAACAGCACAGACAGATGCCCTGGGCAGAGAATACATATGCATGTCTGAGGACAGAAGGGCTGTGTGGCTGGGGAGTGTGAGGGAAAGTGTGGTGCAGATCAGAGAAGCCGGCTTCACCCACACCAGGCCTGTGAGGTCCTGGTGGAATTAGAATTTTATCCCCAGAGAAATGAGAAAATATTGACCCATTTTAAGCAAAGGATGAACATGATAGGATTCAGATGTATGGCATTCAGTGCTGGGGGTACCGCCTGGTATGGGTGCTCCTCTCCCGGTAAACTCACCCTCAGAGGCACCGCTCCGGTCCACCCCTTAGCACTGGCCCTCGCCATCTACTTAACCGAAAGATTATGGCTGTCCTTTCTCTCTCTGTCTTTTTTGTTGTGGTAAAATACACCTTACGTAAAATTTACCATTTTCGCCAGGAAGTGTGCCACTCAGTGGCGTGAAGCACATCCGTGTGCTGTGCGGCCATCAGCACTGCCCATTTCCAGAGCTTTCTCATCACCCCAGACTGAAGGCTTGTACCCACTAAACAACGTTCTTTCTCTTTCAGCTTCCCTCCTCTGTACTCTGTCCAGCAACCTCAGGACAGTCCTGTCCTGAAGCAAAAGGTCCGTCTGTCTGTGCCAAGGTATGTGCTCTGTACTGTTCTTTTTGGTGCCCTCTCTGACCTTCTCTGAGCCATTTCTGTGGACACAGTCTGCTCACCTCCTCAGTCACTGTACTTCCTCCTTACCCTCACTGCCCTGAGAAACAGGCCTATCTATGTCTCTCCTACAGTAATGTGAATGAGTGCGTGAGTGTATGTTTTTAAGATCCCTCCTTCCAAGCCCAGGTTTCGAGTTATTCTGCCCTCTTCCTGTATTACTAACACCAGCTACACCCCGGCTCCAGAACCATTGGCCCCAGCATACTGCAGCAGACAACCCTGCGTGCTGGCGGTCCTCCTTGAAATTCCTCAGTTCCTCGCCTTCCAGTAGGCTGTGTTCCAGCAGTCACTCACACACAGGATGCCCCCTATTCCATCTCTCTCCCCCATTCCTCTCTCTCCTCCTAACCGTAAAAACATAGGCAGCTCCTTTGGTTCTGTTCCTTATTTCAATGCTTCTACCATCAGGCCCATTTTTCCAGCCGCCAGTTGGACGTGTCCATGGGGACAGCTGCCAGCATCTCAAATGCCACAGGCCCAAAACCAAACTCATAATTTTCCCTGACCAGGCCCGGCTTCACTTCCAGTTCATGTGTCCCAAAGGCCATACTTGCTGCTGCCCTAGTGCAGGCCCTCATTAACACTCTCTTTACTGTGGCAAGAATCTCATTTATGTCACTGACTCCATTCCTGCCCTGCGGGAATCCACCCTGCCTACTGCTTCCAGGTTAATTTTCCTAAAAACTGTGCTTGATCATGGTGCACACCTGTTCAAGCACATCAGAGGCACATAGTGACACACCTTCAGCCTGACATACAATGGTCCCCAGCCGCCTCTCAGCCTTATCTATGACAACAGACTGCACCCAAGAGACTCAAGCATTCTACAGCATTGGGGCTCCTTTCCCTTCCCTTGTTCCCCATCTGACTTTTATATCCCTTTCTTTCTTCAAGGCCCTTCCGGCCGATGCTATTCCTTCCTAAAGCCTTCTCCGGTTCCCTCTACCCAAAGTGGTTCCTTCCTATAACACTTTGTAATGACTCTCTTGTTGACGCTAACCTTGTTCTTAGTTGCTCTGCCTAATGGCAGTTTCTCCCCTTCCATCTCTTTTCCAAACCACACTGCCTTGTCTGTAAAACTATGACCGAAAGTCTGGATGACTTCTCTGGTGTCTTCTCCATCATCTCAGAGATTGTGGCTTTGGCAGGGGGCGGTCTGGTGCCACAGGAAGAACATGAACCAGAGTCAAGAACCGGAGCTCTGCTAGCTGTTCTATCTGAACAAAGCTTGGCCACATGATGTGCTTACTTCTTCGCCTATGAAGCTAGTGTTTATATTAGGAAGATCCCTTAAATCTTTTCCACTAATTCACAACCTTTTAATTCCCTTTTCTCCCAACACCTAAGACAATGCCTGCTGTTTACAGAACAAGTTAACCATTTCACCTATCATGTCGTTTACTTCTTAAACCAAGAAGTTACTTGCAGGACAGAATAGCCTTATCAAAAAGAAAAGTTAATTATTTTTCCAAGGTTTTATAATTGGCCCCAACTCTGACTTCAAACATATAATCAACTGAGAGCTCTAAAATAAGTTACGTGCACAAGTAGAGATTTTTTTCATCCTCCCTGGAGGACTTGCTTAGACAGGGGAGGGGAGGCAGTAAGGGGGGGGCGGGAGAGTCAGAGAGAGGGAGGGAGAGAGGAACATCAGTGTGAGAGAAACATCGACTGGTTGCATCTCACATGTGCCCTGACCAAGACCTAGGCACTTGCCCTGATCGGGAATCTAGCCTGGGACCTTTCGGTCTGCAGAGCGATGCTCCATCCAACTGAGACACACCAGCCAGGGCCACAAGTGGAGACTCTTACATATAAAGCAAATTCAGCTGTTGGCACAACTGGAGCATACGAACCACTGGCGTTCAGGGTTGGAGTAAATGTGTCAGAGGATACATTTTGTTCTACTGGAGCACTTCCTGGGCAACTGGGAACATGGATGAGCGTCAATCCCGGCTCCGCGTAGATCCAAGAAGCTCCCTATGCCAGATGTGAGGTCCACTCCCACTCTGCTCTGGCTGAGATACCCCCTCTACTTGTCAGGGGAGGGCCCCGCATCTTCTCCTAGGTGGCCCCTCACTGAAGATCATTTAGCTGTCAGTTCTTCCTGGTACCTCAGTCTTGACCAGGGAGGGCTATTTCTTCTGACCCAGAACCAGCCCACTTCCATGTGCTCAGTCTTTCTGAAGCCCTCACCACTCCTGGAAAGCCTGATGGAAAATCAACCTCGTGCCTGTGTAGTCTCCTCGGCAGACTTCCCAAACTCATGGTCATAAGTTCAATCACAGCCTTCCTCACAAGGAAGTGCCTGTGCCCTCAGGACCCCGAGTGTGCGTGCTCCTGGTGAACAGCAGCCATCCTGGGAGGTTGGTCCACTGCTTATGCCCCAATCTCCAGAACGAACACTGGGGACATTTAGTCACTGAATTACAAACTTAAAAGCTTGAACTCAAGCCCTCTTCTCCCAGTAAAAACCAGTCCCATCCTATGATCTTACCCATACTGTCCTTAAGAAGGTGAAGAGCTTTTTCTATTGTGTCCCTTGTTCTATATTTTAAACAACTGCCTAGTTCAGATGATTATGAGAGGCCAGTCCCGAGGAAAAGAGTGAAGGGGGTGGTATTGTGTCCCAGCTTGCATGTTCCCTGCACTTCCCATGAGTGATGGGCCCAGGCCTCCCTCTTACTCTGGAGGAAGGACTGGACTTCAGGTATGCACACAGTGCAGAAGGGCTCAAACTGTACTCCAAGCATCACCCCGTCAGAAAGCCACTGGGTTAAAATGCTGCCTAAAACGCACGTTCCTGGCCTCACCCAGACCCACTGAATAAGAATATTAGAGGGTCAGGTTCAAGGTCTGTTTCTTGGGCTTAGCATGATGCAATCCATGTGCTAATAATGTGACTTGTATTTTTATAAGTTACTCATAACTAATATTTTTAGTGGAAGGCACTGTCCTCAGTTATAGGATCTTGAGGATTTATAACCAATTTGTAGAAAGTGTGGGAGGCTAGAGGTGAATGGGGGGTACATTTTCAAAACCAGGGGTCTTCTATGTAACGCAAAGGTCAATGTGTTTGGGTCACGCCACCTGAGTCTAATTATATATCCTACCTTCTCTAACTAGCCTGCACTTCAAATGCACGCCAGTTTAGGAACTCTGAAAATAGGACCGCTGCTGCTGAGCTTTTGACCTGAGATGTTGGTGTGAAGAATGGGACACATCTCTTTCAGGGGTTTTAACTTCCTCTCACATTCAGTTATAACAATTGTGCTTCGTGCAGTGTTGGGGGAGCAAATGGCCAAATTAAAACTACGCAGAGCTCTGCTCCTTCTCCTCTCCCATACACACGACATTGGTCTCTCCGGAAAAAGTCCAGCCAGCTAATATAACGAGAACGGTTTGAGTGACACCGATGTAACCTGGCAGCCCAGGAGAGTGAACTGAATGTGCGTGCATGAACAATGATGACTTCATGTACTAGTCAGTGGGAGTGGTAGATGCCATTAAGTGAGCATGTATACTGTGTGGCTGTGGCATTCAAAGTGACTGAGAGAGTAGAGCAATGAATCTGCATCAAATTTTGCATGAAGCTTGAACATTCCTCTGCAGGCACTATTGGGATGATTCAGAAGGCTGCAGCTATGGGCACCTGGTGATTGGCAGCTTCATCATGACAACATGTTCACTCACGCATCACATCTCATGCAGAGTTTTTTGGCGAAACATCAAATCACCCAGGTGACTCAGCCCCTCTACAGCCCAGATTTGGCACCCTGCGAGTTCTGGCTTTTCCCAAAACTAAAATCATCTTTGAGAGGAAAGAGGTTTCAGACTGTTGATGAGATTCAGGAATACATGACGGGGCAGCTGATGATGATTAGGAAAGCTGTGTGAGGTCCCAAGGTGCCTGCTTGGAAGGGGCTGAGGCATCATTGTCCTATGTGCAATGTTTCTTGCATCTTCTTCAATAAATGTCTCTATTTTTCATATTACATGGCTGGTACTTTCTGGACTTCCTCACAGTCATACAACTACCTTATTTGTGTACAACATGGAGATTTTCTGCCACAAGAAGTTTTCAAAACAGATTTGAATGATTTTTAGAATCTAGCTAAAAGGATTTGAGAAACAGCCCCCTGTTGGAATTTTTTGTCCAGAAATAGTTCTCATGTGGTACAAAAATAATTCTCTTTTCTAAGGAGCATTAACATTTTCTAATTTTAAATAAAACCTGTCTATATATAACAATTTTATATATAAAATTAAAAAGGCTATCTTTGAATGCATGGACTCTGGTCAAATCTCATTAGCTGGTGCCCATCTCTCCTGCCTTACATTTTCTTAACAAATGAAGTCTGGTGTAACTGAGGCCAGCGTTAATTGATTACATCTAGAAACCATAGGTGTGAGTTCTGGCTGGTTTGGCTCAGTGGATTTAGTGGCAGCCTGCGAACCAAAGGGCCGCTGGTTTAATTCCCAGTCAGAGCACATGCCTGGGTTTCAGGTCAGGTACCCAGTAGGGGGCACTCGAGAGGCAACTACACACTGATGTTTTTTCCCCTCTCTCCCTCCCTTCCCCTCTTTCTAAAAATAAATAAATAAGGTCTTTAAAAAAAAAGAAACCATGGATGTTCATAAAAATGCAGATTCTTGGGCCCTGTGTCTTATTAACAAAATCACAACCTAAGGGAACGAAGTGCCAGTAATCTGTATTTTAAACAAGCTCCCCAAGGGACAGTGATCATTGTGATGTCCCATCCTAGAGCATAAATGTCACAAACTGCTCAGTTGGAAGGTAGGCTTGCTCTTGCCAGGCTCTGAGTTCACCTAAACGTAGCTCAGTTCTCTTGCAAGGCTGGGGCGGCACGGTAAGAATCCAGCCTTTCCCTTTTGAAATATCTCACAACATGTAATAGGTGTTCAATATAGACATTGGTTTGGTTGTGTCTTCTGCTTTTGATGGAGAAAAGAGGGGTCATGAAATTACTGTTGACTCATTTTATCACTTAGCTACCAGTGAGTTGACTCCGTCCTCTGGAGGCGCTCAGACATTGCCCCTGGAAAGGAGGTCCCATTCTGCTCCTCGTGGCTTAGCTACACTGTCCCTGAACCCAAGCAGACAACTGTACCCAGAGTCTGAATGTTACTACTGCAGATTTTTATTTCACCTTCTTTATTGCCTATAGACTCTGATCTCAGACTGATACATGAATTCTTTCTGTAAAATAACTTACCTTGGAAGTAACACCATGGAAGGTAAGTGTAACAGTATAGTCTGATACTATGTAGGGGTGGAGAGAGAGAGAGAGAGAGAGAGAGAGAGAGAGAGAGAGAGAGAGAGACGGAGGGGGGACTCTTTCTATGATGCTTGGAATCATGCCCATTTTAATAAACCCTTCATAGCCCATGGAATTATTCAATATAAATGTGGAAAAGCAATATCACAAGGTATTAGTGACTGAAAATTTCCTTCAGAATTGGAAGGGCTATGGAAACACAGAGAAGAGAGAGACTAAATAATTCATGAAGTCGCTTTTCATATTAATATCAAGAACTATCATCACTACTATGAAATTTTAGGATTTGAGTTTAGGATCTATGTACTATAAAAAACATTGAGTTTATTACCATATTATGACTTTTTGCATTCAACTTCCAGGCACCATCTAAAGCTATATATTTCAAAATAATAATGCTAGAGACCATATTTTAACAAAATAAAATTGTTTAAATGTTCACTTTGAGTCAACCAGTTGACAGTGCCTTATTCCCCCCGCCCCCCAAAAAGAAAAAAAAATCTCATTTTGGCTTCCCTTTGTTGCAAGAGTCTAGGCCTGGCTGGAGCTAAAGTTTCCCTTTCCTGAGATGGAATTTCCATGAGGGTCAGAGTTTATCCCTGCAGCAAAGGTTAGACAGGTCAGCAATTTGGCAGTGGAATAAAGGGCTTGAGAGGGACCAAAAAGCAAGATTAAAGACAATATTAAAATACAGTCTACAACTGAAAATGTAAAACAATTTAGCGCAACAGTCACATACATGATGCCAATTAACAGAAATGCTTAGAAACCAAAGAAAGGAAAATTGTTTCCTTGTGCTGCTTTTTCCCCAAAGATCTTTGAGTCTGCACAGACACACCCAAAACAGTTGGCTTGTTCCCAAAACTCCAGACGCTAGCACTGCTGTAAAAATAGCTGTGACCCAGAAGGCCTGAAGGGTGGCAAAATTCTGTTTCTGAAAGGGTCCTTGTTTGGCCTCAGCCTCAAGGATTTTGACATGTACAAACTCATCTGTCCACGTGGATAAATGCAGTCACACCAATAATCACATTTACAGGGCAAATAGTCACATGAGGTAAAAGTCTGACAGTGTTCACGCTTTGAGGGAAAAGAGAGAGTCATTCCAGATGTTGCTAGATAATGCTGAGCAGTTTCCATGAAAAGCTGCAGGAATGGCATTAGCTCACATGGAAATAATGTTTTAACTAGCTGGGAGTGGTTCCTGGAGCTTGCCCTGATCCTGCCCAGATCTTACCCACCCTGGGCCATTGCAAAAACTATTCCCAGGTATTCTACTGGTAGAAATAGCTCAGCAGAACTCTGGTAGAAATACCCTCCGGACAAAAAGACATGGCATTCATCATTGCCAGCCTGGGCAGGGTTACAAAGGCCTCTGAAGACCAAGAGCAGAACTCTTAGGGCTCCCGGTCCCCAGAAATGCTGAGAGAACAACCACAGAGATAACCGGGGAGAGCAGTTTCTGAGTGAGTCAGTGGAATGAAGTACCTGTATCAGTGGTGAAGAAAGGTGTCTTTCTCTCTATGACCTTCAGGTGAAATCTGCCACTGTTTGATTGTATTGTTTTATTCCTTCTCTATAGTAAACAATATTAGTGACATGGATTTATTTGACACGCTTTCCGTGCTAATGCAATGTTGAGATTGTCAACTCAAATTAAAATCTTGGTATTTCAGGGTGAGTAAATATAAAGGGGTTCTTTGGAATTAGGCTTCAAGCTTGAGGCTAGAGCTCCTAGGAAAACTGTGCAATGCTCCTCCCTCAAGCCCTAGTATTTATAAAACAAAATAGTGCAAAAATACTTTAACCATGTGATTGCTAAACTGACCCCTCACTCCCCGCAGGGCCTGTCCAAGCATCCAACACTGTGAGCACCTTGCAAACTTCAGCCTTAAAGGGACAGCGCTCTGTAAGAGGAACTTCTTTTCTCATCTGGATCTCCACAGGCATGAAGTCCTTGACTTGACTAGTTAGAGAGGATCCATGAGATCTGCCTGTCTTGTAACTGAAGTAAGTAGGATTCATAGCACGGTCTTGGCCACGATCCTCAAAGTTGGGCTATAACTTGCGAGTGGGCGATGCTGGGCTCCAGGTGTGCGGTGGGAAACAGGGAATCTACGGGTGAGAGAGAGGAGGGTTGCCTTGGGAAGCAAGAGACCATCTGAGAACCAAGTGGTAGGGAAGTGGGTAGAGGGAAGAGAAAAAACTCGAAGGAAAAAAGTTAACAATAGAAAAAGGTATGGAAGGTCTAGCAGGGTTGGGAGGGGGAGTCCATCTTTCAGCCACTAGTGTAGTAGGGAACGGAGATGATAGAAAAATTAGACAAACAGCGTGTGCTGGGACTTCTGAGGACACCCCAGAAGAAGGAAAACAGACTAAATAAATATGGCCCATGCCGAGGAAAACAGCAACACTGAGAGGGCCTTCACTTCATTCAGTCCTTATGAGGAAAACGGCAGGTTTTGTAGAGATGTTGAACATGACTCTAATAAGATTCCATTTAGGGTTGTCCTGTAAAATACAGGACGACATTGCATGGGATGGACATACACAAGGCCATTATTTATTGTTTATTTAAAATTCAAATTTAACTAGGCATCCTGTATTTTTATTTGCCGAGCCTGGACCCAGGTTCGGTTCAACAGTGCATATTATGATTACTTATAACAAAATGAACTAATGAACTATAATGTTTACATAGTGGGTTTTGACACGCGCCTCCAAATCTTTTTCCTCTAAGGAGCTGGGGGATGGGGAGAAGATAACCTTTCACTAGTGTGGCTTCGGAAACAGTCTCTCTTCCTCTCGAGTCTTGATCCCACTGTATGTACCAGATGTGCTTTGTGAGCCACAAATCACACCAGCTGTGCTATGGCGGCCCCTTGTTGTTCCCAGGCCATTATTGCTCGTCTTTATCTCCCTCCTGCATGTACTCTAAGTGCAGTTGTTCAGTGCCAGGTCTATAAATCTTTACAAATTAACTTCTGCAGAAGGCTTTGTTCGCCTCCAGAACACTCTTCAAAAGGCTAAATGACCTGGATTCCTCATTAACTTAGGAAAAGCTGCACAAACCCGCACCCCATCCTTTTTCTGCGCCATAAGCATTCTCTATGTGGTGTGGCTCCCCAGTCGCTCCCTCTCCCCTCCCCACGCCCCCCCCCCACAGGAGACCAGGCCTCATGGAGCTCATCCACACCTTTTAGAGGATGTGGGGGGCTGTGGAATTTTGTTTCCATTTTCTATGTCATTGGCTGACAATCTTACCTCTCTGCAATGATGTCAACTAATATCTCCATGGGGATGATGAAAACCCATGTCTCTAGCTGTGGCCTCTCAGTTCCAGACCTACATATTCAAATGCAAGCTCAACCCCTCCCACACCACATTCATCAAAAGAGCCAGAAAAACATCTTGGACCCACGGATTGCCAGCCATTCCTAAAAATGCATGATTGGAGGCAAAGCACCCTGCAACCACAGGGAGCAGTTTACACTGGGAAAGAAGAGTACTCTGCAGGTGGTCCCCCTGTCTGGGGACCTTTGAAGGATAAAAAGCCATGGAGTCACGGGAGGGAGTTCCAATTTGAAGGGTAGATGCAGGGCAAATACCCCATTTTCAGAGAGAGTGGGTCGGCGGAGATTATCTGTGGTTCAAGAAAAGTAAGCAAAGCTGCCGAGGCCTGATGGGGGATGGAGGGAGAAAGGGGGACCTGTTCTGTGCCGGTAGATGCCTGCGTTAAACTGGAGCTGAGCCTGGCCAAGGAGCTTTTCTTCCCTGCTTCTTTGACATGAGCTCACGGTTGTGTGTTTTCCCACTGTCTTATGGAAGCTAACATTTCATGGGTGGGTGCTATTGAACTTACAGTGAAGGACAAGAGCGGCAGCATTTGGCCACTAGCAAACCCGAGAAGGAAGGCCACCTCTGTGGGGGAAGCATCTGGAAAGGCACACTCGGTCAGTGTAGTGTATTGTTCTTACATTAAAGCTTCAAATTAGATTATTGACTAGGTTAATTTTCCATGGGGTATAGGATTCGGTTTGCATTTCAAAATCAGAGTTCATTAAATTTGCATTGCAGTTGATTATCTTCCATTAAGAACTTTCATTACTGGGAAATGTATGTGCTCTGACACCTTAGTTCCAATGCTAAGAATGCAAATATAGGAGTTTCCTATTGATTTCATTGGCTTTCACTAGGCATCCCAAACCCATATTTATTTTAAGTCCCCATTTCAGTTACTTGAAAAATTAGTACCGCTACCTTACCAGTAACTACAAAGTGGGGCAAGTCTAGAAAACTATTATAAATTATATAGTGAACAAAAAGCAATTTAATGAATCAAGCTGCTTTAAACAATATTTCTAACTAAGCAAATACACGATTCAATACTTTGGGGGGACATCTTTACTTATAAATATATTTGGAAGTTAGGTTTTGTTTGTCACACTTTTTTTTAAATGTCACCATGTATCTATGCATGTTTTTAAAGCTGTATTTCAGATTGATAACCTGGGGGTGGTACATCAGATCACAGAATCTGAGCTCTGGGAAACCATCAATCTATATGGCAGAAACATTTAAGAAAGAAAAAGTCCTGACTGGTGAGCTCAGCTGGTTTGAGTGTCACTCCGATACGCCAAGGCTGTGGGTTTGATCTCTGGTCAGGCCACATACAAGAGTCAACCAATAAATACATGAAGGGGTGAAGCAACAGATCAATCAATCTCTCTCTCTCTCTCCCCCCCCCCACCTCTGTTTTTCTTTACCCCCTCTAAAAATCAATTAAAAAAGAAAGAAAAAGAAAGAATCCTATGAATTACCCAGTTAGATTTGCAGAACTGAAAATTTCTCCCAATCAGCCCTGGCTTTGAGTAATAGAGGTGACTCTCCTCTTCCAGGCAAAAAGGAATGTTCACAGGTAAATGAGTTTCAAGGGAAGATTTCACAACTTCTAAACTTTTTTTAATCTCTCACTTGCAAGAGACTAGGACTCTTAAAGGTTTTAACCAAAGCTGTTAAGACATGAAAAGTTCTCTCTTTTTTTTTGACTGCAACGCTGGAGAGCCAGTGACTCGGGATAAGAGACAGTGAGTAGGGACGGTATTTGTGAGGCCTAATAAAAGTTTATGAGCATCCTGCCTTGTTTCTAAATTCCACTGTAAGCCACAAGTTGTCCTTTCTGCTTCCTCAGCCATGAAATGAAGTTTAGACCAGACACAGGAGTCCCACAGTAGAGGACGGGCATCACAGAAACAAAACTTCGCCTCCTTTGGTAGCATGTTTTACTAAGGCAAAGTGTGAACTGTGATCGCCCTGTCTATCCACCTGTCTGAGGTGTATAAAGTTCTAGAATTAAAAGTGCCACCTCTGAGCTGGAGCCCCATGGAGGTCACATACACCTTCCAGCTCCGTCTCAGTCCTTGAGCTCAAGGACCCATGGAGATGGCAAGAATTCTGAAGACATGTTTTTACAGCCTTGGGCTTGTCACCCCAGATGCTCCCACAGTCACACGTTCTCCCTGTGTCACTACACAAGTCAATGTCTCACAGCCAGAAACTGAAGAAGGGACCAGACAATCATGTCCTGGTCACTAGAAGCCAAGGGTCCACTAAAATGCCTTTTGACATGATTGGGTTTTTCTCTGGAAAGGTTTATGTAGGAGAATGTAAGTTCTAGAGGCCAATTGGCAGTAGGTTAGAGACAAGACAAATAATTGCCAAAGATCAGAACGCAGGCAAACTGGAGAGTCAATACAATAGAAGCTTATCCAGTGGAAGGGCAAGATAAATCTCACACAGAACCCAGATGCAGATCCAGCTTAGAAATGGCTCTCAACACTGGCAGTACATTAGAGTCACCTGGGCTATGCTTTAATCTAATTCTAATACTCAACCCATCTTCATACCAACTGAATCCAAATCTGAAGCATGGAGGTCATTATATTTAAAATCCTCCCCAGGTGACTCTAATTCTCAGTTGAAATTGAGAAGCCCCAAGTTAAAGATTTCTTAAACAAGTCCAACTGGGACAGTCTCATACCGTGGACGAGAGCTTAGCTGTGGAAGGAAGGAAATGGATCACACCTGGTTAGGAAAGAGAGTGGGAGGAGGCTGATGGAGGTAGAACTTGATATAGATGCTTGGGCAGCGGTAACGGCCCTGCTTATAAAACATGCCTTTGGGCCTGGGAAAATGGAAGAGAACCTGTTCCCCAATCTGTGGTGAGTCACATTGCTATTATTCCCTGGTCTACGTAATCCTCTCATAGTGCTGAGTTCACTCCCTCTAGTGTCAAGCTTATCAACAGGGGTCGTGGTGCTGTGGTCTCCAACCCTCCCCTCCCCACCACCCTGCAGTGCCCTGCCACCTCAGAGTCCCCACAAATGGGTGGGCTCAGTTATCCACTGCCTGAAGTACCTGCATTCCCCCATCACCCCTCCTAGTCTCCATGGACATGATCCAACGCAAAGATATTTCAGATCTGCACTACATCTCGCAGAAGCGAAATTTAGTACCTAGATGTTTTCCTCAAAAGTATCTTTGAGCATGGTACTAAAATCCTGGCACCTTCTTTCTTGTCTGATTTGACTATGCTAAAAGCAATAAATCCTATCAAAGCCATCTTGGAGAAGTTGGTAACCAAGAAGAGATGTATGATCTTGCCAAGTTCAAAGTACTTAGCAGATGTCGTGACTTCCTCTCAGCATGATTTGATCTATCTTCTAACCATAAACCCAGGTAATTTCTGTTTCTATAACAATCCTCTAGGATTAATTGTGAGTACTTTCCCACATGACGGGACCTCTCCTGTCTGTCACTATTATACCTTCTGAACGTCACTCTGATTAAACTGGTCTAGTAGTTGAAGTTCTGTGTGATAACTCTGGAATCTATTATTAAACCAATTTAGAAACCACCATCTGTTTTGAGTGTTGATGTCAGCAATTTCTAGGTTAGGGGTATAATATATCCATCAGAGGGATGCTTCTGGCTGTAATAATATTCCCAAAATTGACCATTACAGTTTTTTTTAAAAAACAACAGCACTAATCGAATTAGTTTTCCTTTGACAATTATATTCTTTCATGCTTCTCTTTGCCTTCACTCTCCTAAACCAGTGTTCTTAAAGAAACCATAATGAAAACAAAACGTCTCTCTCACATCACTTTTAACTGGAAACCATTGCTGTTTATTGGAATGAAAGGCTTTCAAATGAGACTCTTTTTCCCTTTTTCTTTTCTTCTTCTTTCTCCTTCTTCTCCTCCTCCCCTTCCTCTAGTTTCCTTTCCCTCTCTCCTTCTTTCCTTCCTTCCTTCCTTCCTCTTCTATCGACTCAAGGTCCAGCATATACCCCAATGCATACCACTCAGGGCCTGGCATTCCTGGTGTCTGCCAGAAATATCACAGCTCAGGCACTGGTCTCTTCCCATCCTAGGAATGGTTCCTTAGAACATGAAATCTTTTTATTTTTAGGGCAGTTCCCAGCAAAAATAAGGGAAAAGTACACAGTTTCCATATATCCCTTGCCCACACATGCACAGCCTCCCCATTGTCAACACCTTGCACCAGAGGAGAACATTTGTTACGACTGATAAACCTACTCTGACACGTCATTATCCCCTAGAATCCATAGTTTACATTCGGGTTCACTCTTGGTGAATGGAAGCATTTTAGCAAAGGGTTTTATGACACCTGCTCTACCGATTTGGGCTCTCCTAGGTCTTATAAATGGATGCTTACCCTATCTCAGGGGGCAGACAACATGAGGGCAGGACCTCAATTCCGAGGTCTGTATAATTCCAATGGCTTTCAACATTCTGTTGTTGGAATGTTGTTATGCTATTGTATGGACTTACATTTGTCTTAAAGTTCTTGAATAGAAAAATCATACTTATCTTAAAGTTCTGGAATTGGCACAGGCATGACTTCATTTATTATTTTTAACTTTTAATTAAATTTATTCGGGTGACATTGGTTAATAAAATTATATAGGTTTCAGGTACACAATTCTGCAATACATCAGGCACAAGCATGACTTCAAAAAAGCTACCAGGGGTGTTTTCATGACATCTTGTGGAAGAGCTTTTGGGACAGGGGTGATTGTCCTGCCCTATAAGGTTATAAGGTTAGCCAGCTGGATATATTGGTATCACTTAGGCAGTGCCAGGTATGGGGTATTTACCCCAAACCTGTAGTGTGATGGCATCAAAATGTGGGGTAACAAGTTACAAGTGTTGCTTAATAAGAAGAGTCTTGTTCCTGCTTCTCTCATTACATTTGGATCCCCAGTGTATGTCTATAGCAGCCTTTGTTCCAAAGCAGACACATCTCAGTTAGTGGGTGCTGCTTCTCCAGCCCAGGACCTGAAGGGTGTACTTCGTGGATGCTCAGACACACCACTCTTATTGCTGACTTCTCACGGTGCAATTGGAAGAGGCCTCTATTTTTAAATGATTCCAACGGGCACATTTTAGAGGACAGTTTCTCAGGGAGCTCATGTGGAGCACACTGCAGCTTATTATTTCATAACCCCTGCAACTCCTGCTAACACACTGAAGTCAGCAAATATCGTAAGTTTTTGGACACTGGAATCTAAGACAAGAGGAGGGCAACTGGCACTTCTCTAAGTTTGTGGAAAAGTAGGTTTTCGTTTTGGAAACCATGAATAATTTAAGTGATTGTGAGAGCCTGAAAATTAACCTTTCCAATGGCCCGCCACAAGGAACAGGGTCATTTCAATATAATCAAGAAGAGCATCTTTTTTTTTTTTTTGGTTTTCTTAAAAGTAAAGCTTGGTCAAGTAACTTTGTAAAATTTTACTTTAAAACTTACCATTTTTGGAGGGTAAAATTAAGGGTAATTTTTTCCAGTATTTTTACTTCTATTATCTTAGTATTCTCTAGTAAGTGTGTGCTGCTTTTATAATTTTACACTACACACACACACACACACATAGACACACAAACCTTATGGTTCTCATAAGACATATTAAAACTTTTCTTGAGTATCATCATGCACTAAAAATAGCAGTAAGCAGGCTAATTTATTTTAGTGATATTGCAGACCATCCTCAACCAAATTGGCCATTCTCAATTAGCCTCTGAAGGCCACAGGCAGTAGTGTGCCAATAAATGTTTAATGACCAGCTTTCCCAGGAAAAAGAAAAGTCCTAATTTATAGCATTTGCTTATTTCCATGGTGGATTTCAAGTTACTCTGTGACGTCACCGAACGCAGAGTGAGCACACTGATTTCTTGGAGCCCATGTGGGCTGATGTGAGAGCATCTTCAACACACCAGTGGGACGACAGGTACCCACACACACATGCATGTGCGCACACACCACCAGTGATATGTTAGAATGAAAGCAAACCTGAGAGGGATTCTGTAAACAGTCGTGGCAGAGAGTCACACACGCAGTCACAACACGTGTTCTTGGAAGGCAGGTAAAGTCCAGGCTCTGCCCTTTTAGGCACTCCAACCAGCACTTGCTGAAAGAAGGCTCATAGGAAGCACATATTCCTAAACCCTAGCAGCAGGGTTTGGTTTACGTTCCAGTGGGTATCAAGTAACAGAAGCAGGGCTACATAAAATGCTATTCCAAGGAGTGTCCGCAACAGGCTCACAGCATCCTTAACCTTGTCTGCGGGAGGGCAGAGGTGACTTAGACTAGTCCCAGCCAGGCCGTGCATATGGAATACAACTTGTCTCAGCAATAAAAAAGGTTTTCTAACATCTCTTGTGCAAAATCACAAAGCCTCTGCTGCTGAGGGACACAGCCAAGAAGGGAAGCCTTGAAGGAGCTACCTTTGAACTGTGGAGTGGAGGATGGCAAATGCTAACGAACCACCTCCTGGGAGCGGGTGTTCCTAATCAGAGTGCACATGAACCAGCCGAGAGTAGAGATGAAAACTTTATGAGCTGTCTGCCCTTTTGGGACAGGTAAGGCTTTAGTGTTAAGAAAAGCTGGGTGACATCCTGGTCCCACACATCCCCCCCCAGGGTCTGCCCGTTGGGGCAGCATCACTCTGCCCAGTGCGCCTCTGTGCCTCTGAGCCTCTGCGTGGGAAGGGAAAGCCTGGAGCTGAGGAGCTTTGAGTCCTCTGATTGGTCCATGGCCATGCTGACCTACTCTCCTGGTCTCCAGATTTGCCTGAGGGACAAGTCTCTATTTGCTTTCTCCCTGTGACCCTGGGTAAGTTGCTAAGGCTTTGGGAGCACAGAAAGCTGTAGGGCAGAGGGCAAGTGTAGACTTCTTGGGAAAAGGGGAAGCAGAATAAAAATGATAGTGGACAGCTGAGCAGCCACAGAACATTAAGGCTTGAGCGTCAACATTCAAGATACATTGTTTCCACCAGCCCATTTCACGGTATCATGGCCAATCTCCGGTAGCCACGAGTCATGTGACCCTGGGCAAGGCATCAGGTCTTCTGAACCTCTGTTTTCTCATCAGTGACATAAGGACCCCTTCCTCAGAGAGAGGGTGTGGTTAATTGAGTAGTTAATGGAAAGAGCTGTCCCATGCTGCCACATGCATCACAGGCTGCTCAGATTGTCAATATTCTTACTACTCCTGACTGACTGATACCAGGCTAAAGAATCATAGCCAGTTTCATGTGACAAGGGACCCTTTAAGGACACGGAAATATGCTTTATTTCCCTAAGTTCTCTCCTTCCTTCTCCTTCAGGCCTATCATTTATTCTGAACCTTATTTGTTGAATCCAGTTATCAATCTATCAAATTACGATATTCTTAAAATTTTGTTTCTTTTTTATCCTTATGTTGATTCCAGACTTGAGGAATGTGGGGAAGCTCCGGAAAGGAACTGGGAGAAAAGGCAATGCTGTCGTCATTTTTACACACTAAAAAACAAAAACTAAAAATAACTCATGGATTATTCAGGAAAAGAAGATCTAGATTTGACAATCTCAGACTCTTGTTTTTATTTCTGCAAGACTATCATGCCTCCTACTGTTTTAACATAGTTTTTGAAATTTATTTTACCCACTCCAGCAGCATCCTGACTGTCACGAGTAGTTTTTATTGCTATGCTATCTCATGCCAGGAGATTTGTTGCCGCTGAGAACATCTTCAGGGGATAACATGATTTAATGATCACGCCCCTGTAAGTAAATATGTAAGCACAAACATGTGCAAGAACCTAGCATCTACAGCCACTCTCTTGTTAACAAAGACTTTTGAACATCTAACAATCAGCCCACATCTCAGGACTTCTCTTTGTTCTTTCTGTTTGTCTGGTTCCCTCTAATGCTCTGATTATACACTCCGCAAAAGCAGCCAGTGGGGTCTGGCTGGCAGGCTTGTAACCACAACAGCCTTCTGCCCTGTCCACGCCAGCCTGCCGCGGGCCTGGGTGACAAGGAGGTGAGCGAGGGCACAGCACAGAGCCAAGCTGGCCAGGGAGGGAAAGGGTGAGCTCATTTCTTCCCTGCTCCCTCCGCCCCTTAGGAGAAGGCTGTGACACCAGCATAAGCTCAGGTTTCCAGATCCGCATCCCCGGAGGCCTAGCTCTGCAGGATCTCAGGGCTGTGGTTGCTGCAGATGTAGCCTTGCCCTTGCAGCCTTCCTCAGGAGCACCTCCTGGGTGACACCTGAGATTGGCTGGCCCCAATCAACAGACAGCTTTCTGACCCAGACTTTTCCCCAAGGCACCCAATTAGGGCCTCAAGATTGAAAGGCAGATATTAGTGTAATTCCTATTTTATGTCAGAAAAGATGACGTGCACAACCAAATAAAAAGGGCGATGACAGAGCTTGTGGGGGACATTTAAAAGGCTTCTCAGTCAAAGGCAGGCATGTAGGGTCTTACCTCACCACACAGTTCTGAGTGGGTGGGGTGGTCAGAGCTGTTACTGCCAGAGGATATTTGTGTTACTTAGAAGCATCTTAGGATCTCTACCGTCTGACCTTTGAGAGGGGTGAGACAGCAAGAGGGTAGGAGGGCTTCCCACATTGTAGAAATTTCTCTCTCCACTAAAGCCACAAGGAGTTATTATCTACCCCCACTGCCTGCGGGGGCAAGGGGGGGTAGATTAGAGAATGCTCTGAATCTGAGGGAGCAGAGAGCATGGCACCCCTCAGTGAGATTCATTCTCAAACACAAGCAATTTTCATTTTTAGAGGCAAAGATACCCTCCTTGAGAGTTGCACAATTAAAAACAGAGCCACTAGAACTACAAAGACATAGATGGCATCTACTAAAGGAGAAAATTGGGGCTTTTTTCCTCTCAAATAAAATGGCTTGCTCAGCTCCTGGAATGAGGAAGAAAGGGTAGAAGGTGAGGCAGGGACAGCAGGGATCATGAGAGATGAGGAGGCCAGAAGACACTTTACAGAAGAAAGGGTTTGGAGGTGGGAGGGGAGTTCCGAAGCTGAGAGAAGAGGGAAGAGCTCTACCCACAGTCTCCAGCCAGGTCTGATTCCCCTCCGAGGGTTGAGGGACAGTCCTCTGAGGCCCCGCTCCTGCTGCTCTCCTGCTGCAGGTGCAGTGGACCAGGCTGCCCCCCAGGCTCCACCAGGTTCCAGGCTGAAGGGGAGAAAGCAGCCCATAACTTCACTTGCAAAGACACTCTCTGATTTATGATGGTTCAACTCATGGTTTTCGATTTTTATAACAGTGTGAAAGTGATATGCATTCGGTAGAAACTGCACTTCGAATTTTGGGTTTTGCTCTTTTCCGGGGCTAGGATATGCACTCGTTGATCTCTTATGAGGCTGGGCAGTGGCAGCAGCCACAGCTCCCAGTCAGCCCCGTGATCACGAGGGTTAACAGCGACGCTCTACACAGTGCATCAGCTGTGGTGGGTGACTTTGCCAACTGTCGGTTAATGCAGGTGCTATGAGCACATTGAGGGGAGGCTGGACTAACCTATGGTGTTTGGTAGGTTAGGTATATTAAATGTATTTTTGACTTCCGAGATTTTCGACTTATGATGGGTTTATCAGAATGGAAACCTATTGGAAACTGAGGAGCACCTGCACCCTGTACATTTTTCTTACAGCCCCAAGACAGTATCATACATATATAAACACAAACACACAAACATATATACATATACATGACCAATGTTTATATATATATAAGAGATCAATATCTTTTTAATTACTTTATTGTTGTTCAATTACAGTTGTCCGCATTTTTCTCCCACCACTCCTCCCCACTCCAGCCAATCCACCTCCCTCCCTTGCTCCCACCCGCCCCCTTGGTTATATCCATGTGTCCTTTATAGCAGTTCCTGGAAACCCTTCCCCCCACTGTCCCCTCCCCCCTCCCCTCTGGCTATTGTTAGGTTGTTCTTAATTTCAATGTCTCTGGTTATATTTTGTTTGCTTTTTTCTTTTGTTGATTATGTTCCAGTTAAAGGTGAGATCATGTGGTATTTCTCTCTCACCACCTGGCTTATTTCACTTAGCATAATGCTCTCTAGTTCCATCCATGCTGTTGCAAAGGGTAGGATCTCCTTATTTCTCTCTGCTGCGTAGAATTCCATTGTGTCAATGTACCATGGTTTTTTGATCCACTCATTGACTGCTGGGCACTTAGGTTGCTTCCAGCACTTGGCTATTGTAAATTGTGCTGGTATGAACATTGGGGTGCATAGGTTCTTTTGGATTGGTGCTTCAGGGCTCTTAGGGTATAATCCCAGCAGTGGAATTGCCGGGTAAAAAGGCAGTTCCATTTTTAGTTTTCTGAGGAAATTCCATACTGCTTTCCATAGTGGCTGCACCATTCTGCATTCCCACCAACAGTGCACTAGCGTTCCCTTTTCTCTGCATCCAAAAATATGGAACTCTTCATGAATTTCTGTGTCATCCTTGCGCAGGGGCCATGCTAATCTTCTCTGTATTGCTCCAATTTTAGTATATGTACTACCAAAGTGAGCACAAAAGATCAATATTTTATAAAGATCACTTCACTGATTTCTCCTTAGGGACTTTCGTTCAGCCCTTAAAGAAAGGAATGGTATCAGAGACTAACATGTAATTCTCTATTAAAGATGCCTCTTGCTTATAGGTTGAATTGTGTTCCCCCAAAAGAGGTGTTGAGGTCCCAGCTCCCAGTACCTGTGACTGTGACCTTATTTGGAAATAAGGTCTTTGTAGTTATCATTAAGATGAGGCCTTTCGGCTAGACTCTTAATCCAACATCACTGCTGTCTTTCTAAGAGAGAGAACACCATCTGAAGACAGAGACACACACAAGAAGATGACCACGTGAAGACAGAGGCAGAGGTTGGAGTGATGTGTCCACCAGCCAAAAATCACCTGGGGCTACCAGAAGCTGGAAGAGGCCAGGAGGGATCCTCCCATAGAAAATTTTGAGGAAGCATGAAGCTGCCAACATCTTGATTTTGGACTTCTAGCCTCCAAAACCATGAGAGAACAAATTCCTATTGTTTTACACCACCCAGCTTGTGGTGCTTTCTGATAGCAGCCCAGGAAATGAATAAACCCCTTCTGTCCCTTGGCCTACAGGCCTTGTCCAAATATCAGGACCCTCTACTCTGTCTTCCTCAGGGTTGGTTCCTTCCCAAGACAGTCTTTGGATCAAATGCAAAAAGGTCCTGGTGGGCCTACCCTTGGCTCTCCAGATGCATCTGAGTCCTAGGGTGAATGCCACTAACACTCTTTAGCTGAAACTCTTCTGTGATGTGTCAATTTTTCTAAATTTAGTAGACAAAGAGGCCCCTGAAAACCTCCCTCAATTTCCAGCAGCATTTACTGACAAATCATCATACGTTAACCATAAGTTTAGACTGGAAGGGGAGATTCAAATGAAGTAGATGCTTTCTACCTTCAAGAAGTTGATGTTCTTGCTGGAGAGAAGAGAGTAAAACTTACTTTTTAATGTATCCTCTAAATAATAATACCAATTAAACCTTATAGGTAATTTAAGCAGCATATAGCGTAGGTTCTGAGGGAGTTCAGAGAAAGGGCTTAGAGTTGTCAGGAAAGTCCTGATGAAAACGGGGTGCAAGAGCAGAGGCAAAGGGCATGCATGCATTCCAGGGGGAAGGATGAAGGCGGGACATTTAGGGACAGTAATGTATCCACCTGCCTGCCATGGAAGGCCAAAGAGTCATGGGGAATAAAACTGTTTCCAGATTGCAAAAGGACTTGAAATCCAAGCGGGAAGAAAGTCCATTTGCCTCTAAATTGCTAAGGAAAGTGGACTGCCTGGCAGGGGAAAACAGGCAGAAGGATAATTAGCTAGTCCCACTCCAAGTTGTGATTTTTTACTCCGTTTCTATGAGTTTCTAAAATCCTTAGGGACTACCAGTAAGTATTCACTTGCAAGAGCAATTCTCAAAAGATTAACAGAGCATTGAAATGTCATGGTGACTCTCCAAAACATTTCATCCCTCCCCATCATAAACATAATCACAGCCTACGCCCCCA
This sequence comes from Macrotus californicus, assembly GCA_007922815.1. NCBI lineage: Eukaryota > Metazoa > Chordata > Mammalia > Chiroptera > Phyllostomidae > Macrotus > Macrotus californicus. The sequence continues at coordinate 9,914 of VMDR010005033.1, read as the reverse complement.
CGCGTGGTGGGGAGGAAGGCTGGAAATATATGAGGTGTCTTAAGTGTGTTCTCAGAGATAGGTTCCACAAATAGCCCTGCAAGCATTCCTCAACCCAGAGTTATGGATGCCAGATGCTGTTAGCAGCTCGTGACTGCGAAGACCAGAAACAGGGGCCTTAGCGATACCACCACAATCTGGGTCCTGGTGTTAAGGCTCTTATCATGCTACTCACCCACCTACTAAGTGGAGAACATTCCTCTTTCCAGGAACTGCCCACTTGTTTTTGTGTTTCGCTGTTTGCATACTCAGTCTGTGAATGTGAAGCAGCCGAGTTTAGAGGGCTGAGAAAATCACTGAGATGGGTTTTCAGAACACTGATCGCAGTGTGTTCTGGCCAGTCTGAGAAAGGAGACCTATGGTCCCAAACACCAGCCCACACACCAGAAGGGACCTAAGGATGAATGTTTGGAAGTGTCACCATGATGTTTCAGTGCTCTGTTAATCTTTTGAGAATTGTTCTTGCAAGTGAGTACCTGTCTCTGATCCCTAATGATTTTCAAAACTCGTAGAAACACTATGCTCTTAGCTACAGTTTTCCGTAACGTATTCATGACAAACTGTCACTCTGTCCTTTCCAAAGACCTCGAGCTGCATGTTCTTTGGCTCCTCTTTCTACTTGGGGTGGACTGGGCAACCTTCCAGGATTTGCTACAAGTGTCCAGGCATGTTCGTCACCCAAGTTATTATCTGAAGAAAGTCTGTGAGTACTTATTTTGCCACCTTCCTGCTAGGCCTGGCGACCTTACCACCTGAGCCACCTGGTGAGGGAAAGAGCACCACCTGGGCCCCTGAGACAGGAACCCAGGTCAGAGCTTTGCCATATGTCCACTTCCCAGTTTCCCAAGGGAAGCAGAGCCACCTGTGCCATCCCTGCTCCCCCAGACATAGCATACCCTCAAATATAAACGATTTCTTACTATAAATCAGGGGTTAGTGAACTTGTCCTATAAAGGACAACATGATGAAAATCTGGGGCTTTCTGAACCACATGGTCTCTGTCGCAACAACTCAATTTACCATGGTATGGCAACAGCAGCCATAGACGATATGTGAACAAATAGACATGGCTGTGTTCTAATAAAACTTTATTTACAAAAATCAGGAAATGAGACACAGTCAATCTGTGGGCCATAATCCTGTTACAGATGTACATACACTTTACTATTTTTGAACAGCCTGCAATTATTTTAGAAGTGCTTGCTCAGACATCTTTGTTTCTCCCAACCCTGGCAGATATGGGCCAGAGTTGTGTAAACCCATGTTATATTTAAGGCAATTGAGGCGCACTAATAACTGGTCGATGCCAACAGTTAGAAAATTACAGAGTGGAGATTTAGACACCTCTATTAATTGGTATTATGTAAAAGAGTAGTTCTGGGGTCAAATAAGTTTGGAAAACTCCACATTAACGAAGGTTAAGGAGGCTTTTAGTATTTATTATGAATTTCCTGGAGGAGATTATAACATGCTGAGTTTTCCAAACTGCATCACTTATTCCTCTTGTCAAAGCAACTCTTAAACCTCATGCTTCTTGGGTCAGGGTCGAGGAGATACTTCACTAAGCATCAACACAAGCTGCAGAGAAGAAGACATTTCAGAGAAGAAGTGCCAGACAGAGATATCAGACAGGTTAAGGCCCCATGGCAGCTCACATAAAACAGAGCATGGATTTTTGGTCAAACCTTGAACTAGCAGAGTGACAACTGAGTGAAACAGGGACAATCACACCCTAGACCCAAGTCCAATTCAACCAAGGTAACTGACAGGAATGGAGAGGGAAATGTACTTGGCTCTTCCCCCACTGCATCTGCCTCTGCTTTTTCTCATCCCTAGAAGGAACTGCTAATCTGATTGGTCACAATCCAAGTTGATGGCTGGGCCTCTTTTCCCTTGTAATCTCTTTAGCAGAGGGCACAGGACCTAGCCAAGATGCAGTATGGGTTTGGCTATAGTCCATAGTTTCTGAAGAAATACTCCTTTTTAGGATACCAGGTGCCAATTACAAATAGTATGTTACATTGAGCCAATCAAAAAAGTGAGTGTCCCTGAGAGAGGTTTTGTTGATCTAATGTAGGTCTTTCGACTGGGAACCCAAAAATGTCTGTACCCTCAATGCAAACTGCTCAAGGCCTAAGTAAGGGCTGCACTCACCCTTTATCACCAAATTCAAGAATCAGGACCAACACACTTGGACAAGATTATGGAGAGCTAGAGTTAAAAATATGACTTTACCCTAAGTGGGATCCTGACTCTGTTTACTACTAGTATTTCCCTTGTGAAAGAAGATGTGTGAGAGAGGAAAGGCATACGAGCTTCAGGGCATAGGGGCAAGAAGCAAATGGAAGAAGGGAGCATGGCTTGGGTTTACAACTCAGTCACCATGTCTCATTTAAGTTTGCTGGCTGTACTGCCTCTTGCAAGACAAAGGAGTGTATGTTAGTCAGTTGAGGTCCTCTGTCTCTTCATCTTTTGCTACCTTACCAGGGAAGATTCTGGGATGTTGAGGACATTTCTCCGTTAACCTCCATTAAGGAACATGAGTCAACAAGCAGTTAGTGAGTGTCTACAATTTCAGGAAGATTAAGAATTACTGCTGTTGAAAGAGATTGTGGGAGAAGCTTATCAGCAGATGAGGCAAAACTGGGATAACAAGGTCCGTGAGCAAGACAGAAGCGGAAGTATCCTCTCCCTCCTTTTGTGAATCAGCGCTCCTTGTTCTGGGAGGTACTACAAAGGCTTGCAATCTCCAGAGACCACAGAGTGTATCTGCAAGAACAATACAAATCTAGAATACACAACACTTCTCTTCATAAATAATATATGAACTTAGGAATCTATCTTAAAACATTTCTGGAACAAACTAAGGCCCATAAAAGAAAGAAATACATTTATATTACATTTATTTCCAAACATCTTCCTGTGAGCAAACAAATCAGTTTTGCGTACTGTAGTAGGCTATATGGTCCCTCCCCCTACCACCAAATATGTCTATGTCTCAATCCCTGGAACCTTTGAATGTGACCTTATTTGACAAAGGGATTTACAGATGTAATTAAGGATCTTCACATGAGGATATGGACTATGTGGGTAGACCCTAAGTCCAATGACAAGTATCCTGAACAGAGTCACACAGAAGAAAAGGGGATGTGAAGGTGGAGGTGGAGATTGGAGTGATACGGCTACAGGCCAAGGTATGACAAACGTCACCAGAAGCTGGAAGATGCAAGGAACAGATTCTCCCCTAGAGTCCTTAGGTGGAGTATGACCCTGGTGACCCCTTGATTGTAGAGTTTTAGCCTCCAGAACTGTGAGAGAATGGATCTCTGCCACCAGTGTGTGGTAATTTGTTTAGCAGCACAGAAAATGAACTAAAAAAAACCTTAATTTTTTAAAATGTATTTTTGTTAAAATTCAAATGCCCAGAGAGAGAGAGAGAGAGAGCAAAAGAGAGAGATCACTCATATCAAGCATGTGCAATTCTCTTCCTCCATGTACCAAGACCTCATATTAGGCCCTCTAAAGAGACCTGATTTCAGTTCCTCTCCTGATTCAAAAGCACCTCCCTCAGGGTCAAAGAGGAACACTGTTGGGGCAGGAGGAGGAATGGCAGGTGGGGAGAAAAAGAATCTTTTCACAGAACCAACCAACCAACCAACCAAAGTAAGTGGAGTTGGAGGTGGTCACAAACCTGCACCAGGGATTTGACTTGTGCTTCACAGTGAAAGAACGAAGGTAATGCTACTGCACTCAGCTCCATTCCCTCACTCTGCTCAGAACAGTGGGAACCCCTCTTAGTCTCTGCACTCCTGAAGTGGGATTCTCTCTGGCTAATCTCTTGTGTCTGTAATCTCAAGTGCGAACCTCCCACATTCCTGCCTCCCCATTAATCTTGTACAATATTTTAATTCTGCCTCAGTTTCATCATCTACAAAAAAAAAAAAAGCTGCTTATTTACCCAAGGTTGACTTCTGTCTCTCTTGAGAAACTACAAGGGAGAGGCTGGACCCTGGGGGAGGTCTGGGAAGGACAATTTGGTTGAGAAAATGATCTGGGCTCCTGACTTGCACAATTACATGGAGGGCTTTTTTTTTTTTTTTTAATCAATTAGGTCAAAAGGCGCAGCACATTTTGAAGGAATGAAATGACCAAAATGCACTTTTCCCCCTGGGATTTGAATGATCCCAATTCAATTAAGTTTCTGACAGGAAGGCACTTAGTTTTAGTGATAAACAGGTACCCAGCAGGACGGCCACAGTAAGCAAATTCTAGTAAGAAAGCAATAGGCAGTGTTCTCAGTAGCCACTTCTCAACTTTCAGGGTCTTGTGCTGTAATTTTCCATTACAAAAAAAAAAAAAAAATGACTATGCATAGAAAAAAAAAAAGCTGGAAATTACTGCCAAAACAGATGAGTTCCACCAAAAATGCACCAAAGAGCACTGTTTTCTCTGCCCTGGAAATTATGTGGCTGTCTCCACCCTTCTAAATTACACCGTCCTGATACACTTTATTTTCCCACTAACTATACAGAATGGACATATTAGCTGATAACATGGCCTGTGCTACTTTTAGCAGAACGTTGTTTTGTTTTGTTTTTCCCCAAGAACAGACCCAAGTTCTGCATCACACGGCCTTTAGAAACAATGGCCAGCATTTCTCCATCCTTTGCAAAAATGTGGTGCCCAACCCTTGTCTCTTACCAGAGGGGACCCACTGGCTTCAGCAAGAGTGTATATGTAATAATTTTGTAGGAATCAGGGCTGAAGAAGGGGGTACGTTAATATTGCATTTGGATTTTGCCCAATATGTGTGTCTTCCTTCCTGAACATCTTCATAAATATTCCAGAGCCTTCGACAGAAAAAGCAGTGATAGTGGAATCAGTTACGGAGTTAAAAGCAGTCACAGCCTCAGTGTAAAAATAGCAGCTGACAGCGTCAACATTGGTCATGATTTAGGTCTAGGTTGGCTTGCGAAGAAATCCACCAACATGAGAACCCTAGCTGATCCCAACACTTACTTCCCACTGAAACGAAAGCATTTGACTTCTAAATGGTAGTTTAGAATAAAGGCAATAATTTGTTTCCAGCTGGTGCAATTGTTTAATAAAATGCCTGCTGGGTCTCCAGAAGTAATATTCTCCTATCCTCTGCAACAACGAAAATTACCCCGTCGTGGGGACCGCTAACTCAATCCATACAAAATGTTCTCAACTTGAAGTATATGATTTCCAATGACAGTAATTTGCCATATGGAGAAATAAAAAAAATTTCATAGATACATAGTAAACTGGAGGAGAAAAAAAAATCTTAACAGAAGGCTGAAGCCATTTCACTATTGTAATAATTATTCTTCTAATGTTTTAATCAAAGGCAGCAGCCTGTTCTCTCCCCTCATCTATATTCAAGCCACCACACTTTGTAGGTGTGGATCTCCATGCCTTCAGGCTGTTAGAAGGGAGCGGAAATTGGCAGTCCCCGCCTGGAAGACTGTATGATAGCAGTACCTGGCACTGCCCTTAATTATCTCAATTATGCAAATGTGCATTGTTTGTCAACAGCTAGAAACGGAAGAGACTGTCAGGCAGTTCCAGGCAGTTGGGGAGACTCCGTTTTCCGTGTAGTCTTGGGCAATGAAGATTTCCTTTCTGTTATCATTTTTTTTTTTTTTACTTTTTTAAAAAAGGGATTTTATATTTGTGAGAGGGAAAGAAGAAGCTAAAAAGTCAGCCATCATCTCAGCTAGGATGTATTTTCTTCAAGTCATTGGTCCGATGTTGTTTCAGTAGGTTTTATTCTTCATCCTCATCAGTGATCAAAAATACATACATATATAAAAAATGGAAATGAGTAAGTACAAATGTTATTCACAGAGGAAACAGGGGATGCAAGTGATTTATTTTCCAGGAGCTAAACAAATAAATAAAAATTAAATAAGATATAAAATCAGTAGACATATTTTCAAATGCAACAGGAAAGCATTTTCGGCTGGCCATGTAAAAGAAAACAATGCTACCTAGTATTCACAACCCTGACATTACCTGATCTTTTTCAGAGAAGTGTGGAGGCTTGTATAATAAGAGTCCTGGTCAATTTTCCAGTTTTCTGGCACAAACAACCCCTGGAACCCCGTGTAGTCTATCCATCCAGCGACCACAGAAGTGAATTTGACCACTGGCAATTGAGTTATTATAAGTCATCGGTCAAACACACACAGGGCATGTTCCCATATCAGCAGCAGAAGAGAGAAAGAAGAGTGTGTGTTGTTTTTCTTAGGCTACTACTAGGGAATGTGTGTGCTATTATTACCTACTCTGAATTCAAGCTCCTCTGAGTATTTCCCCAGCCACCAGGGCTGAGCACAGCCAGCCCAAGCACTGGAGGCAGAGGAAGCAGGCAGTGGCTTGCCTGAAGGTCTAGGCTCTACTTTCAGCCACCCATGCCCCAGTCTCCTCCTCTGTTGAAATAATGCTGATCAGACTGGTTGGTTTTTACCAGCCAGCTCTCAAAGCTTTGGGTTGTGGCTTGCTGGAGAGGCCTGGAACAGTAGGGAAGCAAAAAGGAGACTGAATAGAGACTGACGTGTTACCAGTCTGCCAAAGCAGGGAAAGGCACTGGAGTTCTCTTTCTAAACTCCACAGGACTATTCTAGAAGAAGAGTCCTCACATAGCAGGGCAGCTGAGTAGAAAGAGCAAAGTAACTGTGAAGAAGCTGGGTTTGGGTTTTTTTTGTTGTTGTTTTTTGGTTTTTTTTTAACTGATTAGCTGGGGGATTTGGGCAAATCACTATTTCCTAGCTGGGGAATTTCGGTAAGAAACATTTCTAGGCCAAATTCCTTACCTGTAAAATGTAATGAATACAACATCCCTTTAATTGGGTTACTTGTAAAAATTAAACAATGTAAGAAAAAATTTTATAGGCAATCAAATATTGTACACATGTAATTTCTCCCCATTTCTTTTTAAGGTAAATCCTGCTTATTTTCACTGATGTGCTGAATACGGACACGCACAGAGCAAATTTTATTCTCATGCACACAACGCCTAAGATTTTTTGTTCAGGAGAAAACCATCTCCTCGATCATGTGTTAAAATTTAATTCTATGGAGAGAGGGGGGAAGAACTGTCTTCTTATAATGAAAGGGAGATGTTTTTTCTCACCCAAGCACATTTTTTTTTTTCTCTTAGAGAGAGAGGAAGGAAGAGGGAAAAACATTGATGTGGGAGAGAAACATCAATTATCTGCCTTGTCATAGGCACCCTGACCAGGGATGTAACCCCCAGCCTGTGTATAGGCCCTGCCGGGGAATCAGACCCGCAACCTTTCAGTCTGTGGAATGATGCTCCGACCAACTGAGCCATACTGGCCAGGGTGAGTTTTATTTTGTTTTCATACTGATTGGAAATGAGGTCAAATCAAGTATGTTTGAGCTTTTCTGCCTAAAAGGAACTGACTTTGTCGTGTTCCTGATCAGAGAAAAGTTGCTTGGGACAGTGGGTCCCCTTCCTAGCCTGGGAGAGCCATGAGATGGGGTGAGGGGGACCATTCTCATAGGCGTTTTCTTGTCCCTTTGCCTTGGTGCCTGGGCAAGGAGCAAAGCCAGGGTTATCTGCTCTTTTCCCAACAATATTTTAACTGTTACAGGGTTGACAGATACAAAACACAACACCCAGTTAACTCTGAATTTCAGAAAAACAATGAATAATTTTTTAGAATAAATATGTCTCAAATATTGCTAAATCTGGTAATCCTAACCCATTGCCTGAGGCAGTAGAATCATGAATTCATAGAATTTTTTAAAAGAACCATATAAGCCTCTAATTCAATCTCTCTCTCTCTCTCTCTCTCTCTCTCTCTCTCTCTCTCTATATATATATATATATATATACATATACATACATACATATTTGTTTTTTGTATGAGAACAAGAAGGCCTAGAGGGATGGAGCTACACACTCTTCTAAACAGCAGTAGAACCAGACCTAGAAACACCCAAAAGAGCTGACTTTCTACCTGTAGCAATTGTGCAACTGATGTTTCTAAAAACAGTTAAATACACAGTACCCTCAATTTTCTCTGAATGTTTGTCCACACAAACCCAGGAAACTATTGAGCTGTGATTAGTGGTTGCTGTTTTTACACCAAAGCCTTGGTATGTTTGTGGCCAAGAGAAACAACAAGCACTCAAAGGTTAATGCTGACCACGAGATGTAAGAACAGGAGGGGATTTTGGTTAAGGTCACTTATTTAACAGACTTTCCACCACGACCTAACTGAGTAGGTCATCGAACAAGAAGGGGACAGATTGAAGAGGACAAAGTGAGGAGGCAGACCAGGACGAGACTGTCATCTCAGATCCTCAGATCGCAAAACCAAAGCACATGTTTTGGCATAGTCTCATCCTTTGACCTTTGACTTTGACCTACCTATAGACCAAGGGCATCCTAGCCTCAATCTCATTCCACTGCTGGTGTATATGTGGGTATATCAAGCCATCACAGGGGCTCCATTTCTTCTCTAGGAAGAATTGGGGCTGGAAATTGTTTGGAAGCAGATTGCTACCTCAAGGTCAAAGCATACAACAAAATTGGGCAGCATCATTAAAGATGGATTTGTAAAAAGCTGGAATGCTTATTGTGTTTTAACTGGATACAGGGGGGAGAAGATGGTACTCCAAGCCTTCATTTTCGTGAATAAAAAGCAGTACTTTTTCTTTTCTTTTCAAATATTTTCACCTTGTGCTATGAGACACTTGGTACACACAGAACATTCTACAAAGAATGCAAGGAGACAAGCTTTGTCTCACCACCTTTTCCCCACACGTCAGAGCTGGCCAAAACACTCCGACTCTGTAACTGGCCAACTCTCAATGCCTGGGAAGTGGTTTGGAACTGATAGTTACTGTACCCTCGTCTGTAACTTGCCTTTCACAGCACACGTGGCCCACCAAGGGACTTCCCCCCTTGTGTTCAGTTAGCACTGAATCTCCTTGGCAAGTCCCTCAGTGCCTGCACAATCTCACATTTGCCAGCACTGGAAAGTTCTGGAAATAAGGACTCTGTGCCAGACATTCCTTCGGAGCACTTCACTTTACCCAGTTCCTCACTCTCCTGTCCATGAGATGGGTAACCAGTTCTTGAACTTGGTGAAGCCATTTGCAGTGAGAGGGATGCAAAGAGCTTGTCCAAGGACTGAAGTGCAGCCAAGCTCCCTGGGTTCTAACACTGGCTCTCCGGTTGCCTTTCTTATTGCCTCACTTTTGTACCAGAGCTCACACTTTCCGAAGTGCCCTCACATCTGTTCCTCCTTTGTTCTTCATGACAGCTCTGAGATGGAGTGGGCAGATTCCAACCAAGTAACATGTTTGGAGGGTTTACCTTGTGCCGGGTTTGCTGCTAGGCCTTTTCATATACTTTTTGTCATGTGATCCTGGTGACAGTTCTGCAGCGTGGGTAATGGGAAGGTGCCCACCATACAGATGAAAGACTTGAGGATCAGAGAGTGGAATGCTCCAGAGCTGAAAGCTGCCTCCTTTCCTGCACAACATATCATCTATTTTCATTTCTGTGCTTCTGTTAGAACTCTTTCACTAACTACAGTGACCCCAAGAAATGGCAATATATGCAAGTGAATAATATCTCACAGTGTAAAAACAATGACCAGTAATTACGGCCACACCTCATTCCACATGCCCATGCATGGCCTCCTTATTCCTATAGAGGGATCTGGTCTATAGCTAGCCCTTCGGGTGGGTAATATGTGCTAGGTGCATCTGCTAAAAGCTCCTGGAACACCCTCAATAAATTGTCTCTGTAGTGTTTTATTAATATTAAATTGCTAATTGTTAAAATTAATATTTGATACTCTATAGAAGTA
>VMDR010005032.1:0-54745 GCA_007922815.1 Macrotus californicus | reverse complement strand
GGGGGGGGGGGAGCGAGACAGAGCGAGAGAAAGCGAGACAGAGCAAGAGAGAGAGAGAGAGAGAACGCTGGGAAATAAAATCATTCCTTAGTTTCTTAGGGTCTTAATCAGTGAGGCGGAAAACAAGCAAGAAAAGATAGCAACCCGGTTGCGGCACCTTTTCAGCTCGGGAGCACGGATCAAAACATTGTAGCATCTGTTGAAAAAGAGACGGACTAAATCCTATAGAGGGCCTGGGAATTATGGGGGTGGGGGGAGGGGAGGAGACAAGAAAAAGTGTCTGCGCGATCTCTAAAAACACCAAATCGCTGGAGAACGGGGGCCGGATAGAGTTGTCTCTTGTTGTCAGCCCACGTCGTCACGATTTTATTCACCGCCGCATGGCGTTGATCAGATGGAAACCATATTTGTCTCCCTCTGAGACCTAACCTCGCCTTATGCTTTCGGAGTAATGGACTCTTTAAAACCCCCCAAACGGCTTCCCGGCCCAGGAAAGGGAGGTAGGGGGTCCTTCTTAATGCCTAAAGTTCTGAGGATTCCCCAGCTCGGCCCATGGGCCCAAGCTCGCCACCAGCGCCCCGCGGTCCCCACACCCGGGACTCTGCACTCGGTGCACGAGACGCGTGCTCCCCACGCAGCCGGGCTGCAGTCCGCTCCCGGGTACGCCGCACAATAGTGGGGGGTTTTTTTGTTTGTTTGTTTGTTTGTTTGTTTTTGCGGGAGCAGAGGAGAGATTGGCAGTTGGTGTGGCAAACTCTCTAGCAATTCTCTGCTAAAAGTTCAAAGCTCCTGAACGAGCGCCACCTCCCGCCCCGATCAACACCACCCGATCAATGTCCCCGGGGTTAGGCTCTCGCTTCCTGCCCTCAAGCTCCCCTCAACAAAAAGCTGCTCTCATCAGGTGCCACCTCTGGTGGAAGTGGGGGGACTAGCAAAGCTGCACCCTCGGCTTCTGTCAGGGTTCTGGGAAGCAGGAGGGATATCCATGATTTTGGCCCCAAGCTACTGGGAGTCAGTCCTCCAGCCGAGGGGGCTAGGGTGAGGAAACTTAGGGCGCAGCTTTCCCAGGCCCGGCCAGCGTGCCCTTCACCCTCTCCACGACTTCTGGGACACAGTCGGCTAGACTGGACAGAGGCGTGGTCACCCGGGCCATAGACTGCTGCGGGGCTGGCGGGCAGGACTAAGTAAGTACGAAGTGCCTTTTCACTTGAGTGTGTCCAGTGTGTGCACGTGGGAGTCCTAGTTTCAAAGGTCAGGTGAGGGTGTGGTGGTCTACACTCAACCAGGTCACTCCCTCGTCCTCACTCGAGGCTACAATGGGCCTAGGCCTGCAGCCCGGTTGGGGGCAACGCCTCCCCCAGTGTGCCTGCTGCGCGCGGTGGGAGGCTGCGGGTTCAGAGCAACGGGGCGATCCGGCAGGCAGCATCGTCCGGGGGAGCCAGTGCATCAGGAGGCCTCCGCGGCCCGGGGCCGAGAGGCCGCACTGGGAATCCCAGAGCAAGCGCTTTGCTCCCTATCTTCCCAGTGTCCGTCCTATATTGTTTTCTGCTCTTAAAACTGACATGTCTAATTGGCAATTGGTGCCGAATCGTGTCCAGAGGTCTCTTGTGGAACATTTCTACAGCTGTCTCCTTCAACTAGACGCTTATTCATGTCGCCTTAATGAGAAACAAAACGTTCTCTAATGAGCAATTACAGAGCGACAGGATTGTTCCCATAACAAATTCTTGCGAATGACAGAAGCATCCTTTGTACCAGATATTTCGCATACTGTTACCGATTTTCCCTTCTCCAGTCCAAGCGCACGGGGCACCCAGAGCAGGTCGGAGAGCGCACGGATGCGCGGGCAGCCCCGTCAGCATCCCTGAGCCGTTGCCCACGCCCCCGCCCCCACCCGGAGCCCCCAAGGCTTCGTCGTGCTCCGGGGAGTGAGACGCCACGTCCCATTATCCCGCATATTATCTCCTTGTCACGAGGACAACAAATACCGATTAATCTTCCAAGTAAACTGTTTCCTATTCTTGACCAAGCTACCTCGGGGTATGTGTAGGGGAGGGGAGACCCAACCGTCCCACCCCACCCCTATCTGCTTCTCTTCCTCCATCCCTTCTCACGTATGCTGGAATGGACCAGATTCTTTCTCTCCTCCCAGCCCCAAGGCACCCCGAAGTCTGGCTCACAATACTGTCACTCCGCCCTTCTAAGCAGTTGTCACCCACAGAGGGTGAGAACTCAGGGCCCAGAAGGCTGGAGGAGGGAAATGTGGGGGTGTTTTATTTGGGTGACCACCACTTCCCCGCCCCCTCCTCCCAACATCCTGCCCCATCCTCCGCCCAGCATCTCTCTGTTCTCCCTCTCTTACATGCACCCTATTCTTAGTCACATAATTTGTCAATTATGACAAAAAGCAAACTGATACAATTATGTTTACCTCACAGACTGTCAGTGTTACCTTGCCACACTTCTACAGCAAAGGGTCTCTCCGTGCATTTTAATGGAAAATTTGAATTGGGAACCATGCAGCTAGTTCTTACACACACACACACACACACACACACACACACACACACACTCTTGCCCGTAACTCGCATGTACACACACACCAGCCACTGCTCCTGACATACACAGCCCGTACATTCCCAGGCCAACCAGATAGTTCAATAAACACCATCTGCATACAGTGCAAGCCAATGTGTCCCAAGCCTTTGAAGTCTCCCCACTACATTCTCCAAGCCGAGGCCTGGAGAGAGAAAGGGTGGGGGAGAAGGAAATGGGCTGCATATACAGAGTGTTTAGATGATGGGTGCTTGGGGGTTTACCTTGGGTAGGTTGCCCTGGCACTGAAGTCCCCGGATACCAACCCGGGCGGGTGCCCCAGCTTCCGGTCTGCCCGTTCAACATCCTTAGTTTATCATACATGCCGTCTGCACCCATCTGTTGCTTTTCGCTAGCCAGGTTGCGAAGAACTCTGTTTATTGATGATACCTGCAAATCAAACCAAAATCAAACCAAATGGTAGTGTCTCCTGAAGACAAGGTCTCCTTGCCTTAAATCCCCATCTCAGCATGCCCATCCCCTTAAAGAAAAACCCTGAACACATCTAAAAAACACAAACAAACCTCCCAGCCATCCTGGGACAGTGTAGGTGGATTTGCAGGGACATGGTGGACAGAATGACAGCCATCACTTTAGGTATGGAAACTGAGTCGGGTCAGAACTGGGGGACAGGAAGAGGTCCTGGACTGTTGCTCAGTGTCTCTGGTGTCCTAACTCCTATGGCTGCTTTGCTTTCTTAAAAGATTTCCCAAAAATTTTAGACTTGGTTTAGAGCTTTTTTCCCCACTTTGTTTTATATTAGAGCTGAGATGGATGTTTGACGCCTGAAGAAGGTTCAGGCAGGCGGATTTGGAGGAGGTTTAGTATCTGATTTTCATTTTCATTTTCCTTCTTGGTTCACATGCCTTTCCCCAGGTGCCTCAGCCCTCTACTTTGCAGCATGCAAATGAGGTGCCAACTCCCCACACTTGACTCCCATTTCCCAGAAAGTCAAGAAAAGGTTTGGATGCTCCTTTCAAACAGCCCCAGGTAAGGAGACACATGTGCAGCAGGGAGAGAGAAGAGACAGACCGTGGTAAGGAAGAGAGTGGAAGGCGGTGAAGAAAGGGATGGTAAAGAGGGGAGAGCACAGAGCTTAGGGCAGGGAGGGGGGGTGTTCTCAGTGAACTTACACTTGGTATGTTATCGTTGGTACAGACCCCCTCGGACAGTAATCTGTCTCGGATTTCCCAAGCAAAGATGGACGGACACTCCCGCTTATACTGGGCTATTTTGCTTACAACTTCTGGAGTCGCTACTCTCGGTTTACTACCACCGATTGCCCTGGGTCTGATGGAGCCAGTCTCGTAATACCTGCCCAGAATTTTACTCACACATCCGTTGGACACCTGCATAGGGGAAGTGGACAGAAAACCACATTATTAATAATTTCAAGACAAAAATAAAATTGTTTAAGTATGCATTAAACAATGACAAGCTTACGTTTTGATTGTCCAGCACTTGGACTTTTGCATCTGCATGGGTCTATAACACAAAAATATACCTTCAATGGTACGAGAACTCACTGTAAAGAGCTTTTTTCTTAAAATTACACCTGTGGCCCTAAAAACTACAAATAGGATGATACTTTCAAACAGTAAACACTGCCTGAAGATGCATCAAAACGAAGTCAGAGGTTTTTGTGTGTGCTGACCTTGTTTAAAGTGGTGCCAGGTTTTAACGAACAAAAGGGGAAAATAAACTGAATTTAATCTTATTTTTCCTTTAAAAATATACCCAATTAAGTAAATGTGAGTTATGGAGGGAGGTAAATAGCATTTGTACTTATAAATCAATATATATTCTTCGTGAATATGTAGAATGCAAGCCAGCATCTTAAAACCTGAGGTAGGCGTGGGATGAGAAAGGAATGAAATTATGCCGAATTTGTAAAACTCAGCTTACTAGAGTACATAAACTATAGTAAATGTAAAAACATAAATATTTTTACCAAAGAAAAAAGAAAGGTGTTTTTTCTTTAATTCACACACATTTTTTTTTCTTAAGCAGATGAGTTATGTGACTGACCCAGGTTGAAAGAGGTAGGGAAGGATGGTGGAAGGAGAGGGGAAAGCAGGAAGACAGGGGAGTGGGGTGGGGGTAGAGGTGGGTGGGTGGGTAAGGGGGGTCCATAATTAGCGTTTGCAATAAGAAATGAAGAGAGGGCGTTGGAAGTGGAGGGCCGCGGGGGCGGCGAGTGGGGAGGCGCCGGGAGGATCACCTGCAGAATTCGGGAAATGTCGCACGGCCGGGCCCCGCTGTGCGCTAGCTCTACGATCTTCTGCCGGGTGGAGTCCGGCAGTGGCCGCCCGTTGACAAAGACACCACCGAGCTGATTCACTCCGCTGTGACCTGAGGAAAGGCAGAGCAGAGGAGAGGAGAGGAAAAGAGAAGAGAGGAGAGAGAGGGAAGAGAGGGGAAAAGAGAAAGAGCAAAGAAGAGGAGGAGAAGGAGAAAACAACCAGGATGCATCCTCAGCTCCCTGCCAACCCCTGCCAACCTCTGTGATCAGGTCCCTGCTATCGATCATAAATGACTACAGGACCACGCAGCCATGCGGGGCATAGGGCAGCCCAACCCCAAACACAGCCATGCCCTTGCCCACCCGACTGCAGAAGCACCAGGCAGGCAGACACACACCAAGGAGCAAGAACACACGCACCTCACTATTGCCACCACCCCAGCAATGTCCGCAGCCCACTGCCCCTCTTCATAAACATCCCAGCCAGCCTCTGAACCCACAAGATTCAAACAGTCAGCTCTAAAAATATCTTCTCAAAGATCCCTCCTGAATGTCATGGCAAGCTGTGGTTCTACAGAACCCACACCGGCTCTCCAAGCTCTCTGCACTGTTGGAACTGTGAGAGCAAATCCTACAGCCCTTCAACGCTCCTGTGGAAGCTTGAGTCCAGAAGCGTTTGCTGTCGCATTCCAAACTCTGGCAAAGGCACCACACAAGCACCGGGGTTAAAAAATGCACATATAGAAGAAGACAAGGGGAAGGAGTAGAGAAGAACCAGAACGGCAGATCTGTGGCTAATGAGCCCAACCTGGGTTTCAGCACCTCCACTGCAGGCATGAGACTCTGAGCCCCAGATCCATGCCAACCACAAGGTAGTCCGGCTGCTGTGGACAGTGGGGCCAGAGCTCGGAGTCTGCTCGCAGCGGCCACAACTCAATTTACTGCCGCTGCCAAGCTCAGCCCTCCCCACAGCCAAGGACAGATATCAGCAAAAACCAAAAAGAAAAGGAAAAGGCCACGCCACAGTGTCCCTATCCCTCCCTCATCTTGCTATCTCACAGCCTCACCCCATTGTCTAATCTTAGAGAACAGGGAGAAGAAGTTAGCACTTCTTAGCCCCCTCCCCAGAAACTACAGGCACACAAATAAAGCCAATTGACAATTTTCACTTCCTTAAAAATCTCCAACCTGCAGCCCCGACTCTAGAGAGCAGCGCTTCCAGGAGAAGATGTGGGTCTCTGCTCAGCTCTCCTCTCCTCTCCTCTCCTCTCCTCTCCTCTCTTTGGAGCCTCTGATAAATTGGCTCCAGGAGCCTGAGCTTCTTAGCAATAAATAAGCTCCAAATATAGAAGAGGGGGGAAAATATGATGAGCCTCTCTGACATTTGTCTTTAAAATAAAACTAGCTGCACGTCAAGTTTGAGCTTAATTTCTGGAAATAGGCGGAAGTCGCTCCAGATCATGCATGGAAGGCTAATTGAAAAGATCAGTTGGGGCGCTTGTGGCAGCCTTGTCACTTTGTGACAGTGCTCTGCTCCAGGAAATTGCATCGTCACGACAAACGGGACCGTGATAAAACGACCCTTTCTGTCCCTATTTGTAGATCACTCAGATGAGACTGAACTGCACTCCTTTCTCCTTCAAGGGGAGCCACGTTTTCAGGGTAGCCAAAGGCTTGGGGGTGAGGGGGCCCTCGCTGAGGGGGGAGGCTGGAGCCTAAACTCAATGAGAAGTGACAGGCGTTTGGGGGATCTGGGCTCTGGCAGGGCCCAGCACGAGCGGGGACATGGAGGGGACATCGCTTTTCCAACAGTGCAAGGCCTAGTCGGAGCTTTTGGTTTCTCCCAAGTTCCCTTTAATGCCTTCCTTTGCTTAGCAGGACCCATCTGCCTCCCCCTGACCCCCAGCTACAGACCCTCCCCTTTGGGCAAAGAATGCCTTCCCAGAAAGAAATGCTATCCCAGAGAGAGACCACAAAGACTTTCCAAACTTCACACATAGCTTGGGTAATTCCCAATCTATGAATGCCAAGGCATGTGAGGCCACCTAATCCTAGACCTTCTTCTTTCTCCCCTCAATGTAAATAAATAAATAAATAGATAGATAGATAGATAGATAAATAAATAAAGTGCCCACTACCTCCTCAGGGACCAAGGGCAGGTGCTTGCCAAGGAGACGCCAGGACCAGGTCGCCTCTGCCAGCATCGAAATGGCAGCGAGAAAGCGCTGCTCTCTAAGTTCCCCTACAGAGGTTAAGCCTCAATCATTGTGTCCCTTCCCTAGGGACGGCTGGCTCTCTCGCCCAGTGGCGATGATTATGCGCCTAGAATTCGACCGCGAAGCATCTAATAGGAAAACATATGGTGTCAATTTGGATGCTCTGCGCCTTGCGCACACCCGGGAGCAAGCGGCACAAAGCCCTGCAGGCCAGCCCACGACCCCGCGCCCCTCAGGGCGGGCCCGCCAGCCAGGCCGCAGCGGCAAACGCTCAGCGCTGTGCGCCCCAGCCGGGCAGCCCTGAGAGCCTATGGCTGGGGAGATTGAGCTGCAGCGGGAGAACCCAGCAGCAGGGAGTGGTGGGTAGAAGCCTTCCCCTTGCCAAGAAGGGTGCCTCCCGGGCCAAGCCTGGGGGCCTGGCAGGTTCTGCACAACTAACCGCCCCCCCCCCCTAAAGCTTGCCACCTTTGTGCCCTCTCCTGAGCTTCGAGCCCACCAGCCACGGAAGCACCAGGAGGCGGCTAGCGCTTCTATGACAGATGGATCCGACACTAGGCACTCTCCTAAGTCCGCATTTCTGGCAGGGGAAGGTTGCTAGAAGACTGGGGCCTTTCTGCACTCCAACAGCTGAGCTTTAAACAGCGTCCAGACTCCACACCTCAACCAGGGTCTAGGTTTCACTGGGTCTAGGCCTGCAGTCTCCCAGGCCTGTAGCTCTGCTACGTACCAACATGCTGGGGCGAGCAGGAAGGTGGACTGGGGGTCCAAGAAGCCTGGGCAGAGGGAGTATAGGAGGCTCAAGAGCCGGGGAATCAGACACTACAGGTCTAGAACAACCAGGACCTGCACAGCTGTAACTGCCAGGGCAGGGCTTTTCCAACTTCTCCACTCGACCTCCCACTCTCTTCCCAGACCCAAGAAATCTGCTCTGCCAGAGCCTGCTAACAGCCCACTTGGTTGAGTTTACCACCTCTATCCCATTGCAGGCCTGGGTGTTGTTGGCTCCTCTGGCCTTCTAGACCCCTAACAGGGTGGGTAGGAGAGGAGCTGCCCTGGGATTGACTGGGGGAGGGGTGCCCCCACACCCTGTCCAAACCGTGGAGACATTCAGTCTTGGCTAAGCCTGAAGGGGCCCCCTTCTCCTCAAGCAACCAGGAGGAGCCTCCGCCCAGCCCTGCTCAGCCCAGCCCCTCTCTCTCTTCTCTCTGGGGTCAGAGCCCGGGCAGGGGCGGGGAGGGGGGGTGTGAGTTACAGGATTTGGGGGGATGGGGTTTCTCTACCTCAGCTTCACAAACTCAAGAGGGACTTTCCCCTCACACCCATGGCCTGGTCATTGCTGACGGCAGGAACCTCTGTGCCTTCCCCTGACCCAGTGGTCCTCATATCCCCAGCCCAGTCAGAGAAAGACCAGAGGAACTTACTGTTCTGCATGCTGGCGCTGGCTGGGGGCCGCCGGATCCCACGGGGCTCGAATATGAGACTCTGTCAGCAAGAATATAGGCGTTAATCCTGGGCCCCAGCCAGGTAGGCCTACCTTCCGACAGAGGCTGACCTGGAGCCAGGACAGGAGACTACCTGTTCTTTAGGAAATGATCCACTCAATTGCTTAAGGCCATCTGAGGGTCGTCCAGCTCTGCACTCCAGTGCATGCAAAATCTACAAATAAAATACTCCAGTATTCCCAACCTGTTTCTTCCAAATCCCCAAGCAGTCAACCCTTTAATCAGGAGAAAGGATGACCCAATTTTGAATTTTTTCTTTCATATGAACAACAATAAAGACACATTCTGATTCTTTAGGGTTTTGGAGCCCAAAGCAGCTTTCATGCCAGCACAGGACTTGCCTGAAATCTGGGATGTCTGTCCACTCTTACAATAAAAGGTCTCACACATCTGCACGCCCCTAGTTAAAGTCTTCCCCCTAAGATAAAACAGAAGGAAAGAAAGGCATATCAAATTGTGGCTCAAAAGCATAGGTCCATGGGCTCTCTGAGCTACACTCCCAGAAAAGAGAACAAAACAAGATATACATCTAGGGCTCAAAACCCATAAAACCCTAAATCTCAGAGTGGCACCCACATTTTCGGTGGCAGGTCCTGCAGAAATCATCACCTTTTTTTTAGAACTGGCTGCTTTGGCCTGGTTTGGGAGAATCGGAGAATCTCACAAGTCAGGTCCCTTTTTGCAAAAATATCAAGAACCAGGGAAAGGGAAAGAAAAAGGAAAGAACAAAAGAAACAGTGGAATAAGGGGTAGAGGCTGAGGAATAATACCTGAAGTTTAGAGATGAGGGCAATTGGACCTCTGAACTTCAGGGTGCCTGAGAGTGCAGGCCGGGGCTGATCAGGAGGGCTGCAGAGCCACACTTTCTCCTTAAGGAATTTCACCATTCCACTTGCCAAAGTTGGGTTCTGGAATTTCACCATTCCAGAACCCGACTCTCTGATTACCCCCTTTTTATCCTTTCCTCTCCCCTTCAAAGCTTCCCAGCCAGGCCCCCACTCCACCCATCTCCCAGCTTTTCTGGGACTTTGAATGTGGCAGCCCAACTTTTCCCCCCCAAACCTCACTTATTGTGATAAACTTTTCTTTTGGTGTTTAGATCTTCCCCCCTTTTACAGTACTGTGACACACGCTGTCTACCTCGCCTCACTGCTTTAAAAAGTACGAACAGGAGGGGGTGAGCGTGGTCGACAAAGCCTACAGACAGCGAACAATGGCTTCTATTCTCCAGCTCTCCCCAAACCCGAAGAGCAACACCGAGTCTCCCTAACCAGCAACACAGCTTCCAACCACACACACCAACAACCCACCAGCTCACAAAGGGAAAAGAGGGACACTTCTTGCTGTGTAAATCCTGACCTAGTGCGTGTCTCCCTGAGGTTCACCCTCCGCCACCCCTCCCTGCCTTCCCCTAAAGGAGAAGATTCTGGGGGAGGGGGCAGAAAATAGAAAAGTAATTTCTTGTTATAAATATCTGGAGGTAATTGTGTTACTGGTGTGAGTTGTTAGGGGCTGTAAAAAGATACAACGGCACCGTGGGGAGCTCAATTGGGAAGAGAGAATTACAATAAAGAGCCCATTCAAGGGGTTTGCAAAAAAAAAAAGAAGAAGAAGAAGAAGAAGAAAAAGAAGTAAAATAATTAAATAGTTACAGCATCATTTCTCCCTGTTAAAAAAAAACTAAAATGTTCATTCTTTTTCCTGTTTTGCCTATTGTGATTATTAATTTTGCCTGCCTGCAAGCAAGGAATTCCAAGAAGCACATTTTTTTCTTTCCAAGGCCATTCATGGTCTAATTTATCTAGCTGGAAGGCAGCTTAAATCTATAAAAAATAATCTCAAGAGGAGGACTGTTTCCCAGCTTCCAAATACAGCCTGGTAAATATTGGAGGTGGCAGAGGGATACCTCCTTACGCCTAGCTGGGGTGGCTCTCAAGGCCTCCTGCCTGTCTCTCAGTCCTCATGGCCACAGCTATGTCCCCGCCAGGCAGAAACCCCAACTTGGAACACAATGTGTTCCCTACCCCAGCCTTAAAGTGGGACTCCGAAACTGCAAAGTGGTAGCAGGCAGGGAGAGGGGTGGCGGAATTCTCCTAGAAGGGGTAAAACTTCCAGAACTACTCTCTGTAACCCACTCTGTACTCAATCACCACTGAATGCCTCCATCCCAGCCAGTACATTCTTCACGTCATTTTTAAAAATTCAGTAGCTGATCTCAAAGAGATCTAACTGATTAATTTGCAAAGCATCTGGGAAGGTGGAAGCATTTCCTGCTCCATTCTCACCCCCGACCCCCATCTCGGCTAAGAAGCTGTCTAATTACTTAAGTAATAGCTAACACTTAGTGCAAAAGCAGCCCGGGACACAGGGCACACGGACACCTGGAAGCAGTCCTGCGCAGAGCAGCAAGGCTCCCCCCATCCCCCCAGCCACAGCCACAGCCAGAGACCCCCAACTCAGCCCTGGGCTTCCTAAAGCCCTAGCCAGGTCAGAGATCCATGCCTGGAACGATGGAGTTTCCAGACTTCTGGAAACCGCCAGGGCCTTGGTCCACTGGGCCACTGCCTCCCTGACACAAGCCTCAGCTTTCAAATACTCTTGTTTTAATTACTTCTCAACATCCAACCCCAAAGTCTTTAGCTGGGGTGAAGGGGAGAGCTCACTTTCGACCCTGCCGGCCCCCAGTCAAAAAGTAATTAGCAATTACGATGACAAAGTTTTACTCTCTAGGGCCAAATAAGATAACAACTAATCAAATTGCCTTCAGCCATTTGCAAAGGTCACCGGCTATAAAAAATGTAATGTCAACGGCAACAACTATTATTTCTCCTCGGTAAACTCACCAGGCTTTCAAGCTCTTTGCTTTGAATTTCATTTTCTGTTCCCATTCCCCCCTCAACCTTTCCAAGTTCAAGCTAAACATCCAAAATGACTTAGGGAGCTTTGTAGAGTATGAGAGAAAAAGACAGCACGTTCAACGTTGTTTTTAAACTTTGTAGAAATCACTCAAGACGGGAGGGCTGGGTTTTAGCACAAAAAAAAAAAAAAAAAAAAAAAAAAAAAAAAAAAAAAAAGAAAAAAAAAAAAAAAAAAAAAAAAAAGGAAAGCATTTCCACTTGAAATTCAACTCCATTTCCCCCCAATTTCACTTGCTAAAAATCAGGGCTATTGTGGGACACAGAGACTGAGAAAATCTGCACAAGGAAAGAGGCAACAACTTTTGAAACTTTGAAAAGACACTTTTCCTCCTGGGGTCTTAGAATCAATCGAAAAGCTCTCAAATTACTCAGACTAATTAGCTGGGGCAGGATGTGATCGGACGAAGGGGAAAGCCAGTGCTTTCATATTGATTTTTTTTTTTTTTTAAGCTTCATGAAGAAAAATTCAGGGGACTCACACTTAAAAAAAAAACAAAACAAGAAAACAATCCACTTTTCCACCTCGAAACTTGTTGAAATGGCAACACCGGGTGCAGCTTTGTCAGGGTAAGACAAGGAAAAATACCCGCTGAGCGCGGGGGGCTGGAGGGCCGGGAAGACCCCCGCTTTCACAGGGCGGGGGCGAAGGTTGGGGGCAGCCCGGGGAGTAGAGTTTGCAAGTTCCGAGCTCTGCGCTCCGGCTGGGGGCAAGAGCCTGCGGGCTTGATGGACGCTGACAATCCCGGGCCCGGCGCTGAGCTCCCTCGGAGCGCGCGTTCGGCCGCTTCGGCCTGGTGGCTTCCTTCCCGACTCCCGCTCGCACGCTCGTCCTCTCTGCCTCCGGCGAGCGGCTGCCGGGCCGATCGGCTCTGCTCGAGCGGGCGGCGGGCGCGGTGCCCCTCGAGCGCCGGCCGACTTCTGTGCCCGGGCCGAGCGCCGCACAAAGGCGGAAGGCGGGCGAGCCGGCGTCCTCGGCGCTCCCTCGGTGCGCCCGCTCCCTGCGCGCTCGCTGGGCCCTCGGCGGGACAAAGCAGCCGGCGGCTCGAGGTCCCGGCAGCCGCTCCCGGGCCTCGGCCACCGCGGAGCCTCTTCCTCCTCTGCCGCCGGCCGGGGGCACTGGGCGACGCTGGGGCAGCGAGCCGCGGCTTCTGCTGCTCCCGGAGCCTGGGTTCCTCCTGCGAGCCCAGCCCGCGCTGGCGCTGGGGACGAGCCGGCCGCCCGCCCCGAGTCCTGCGCCGCTCCTGGTCGCCGGCCGCGGGGTTCCGCTGGAAGTACAAAGTTTGGGCTCCTGCGTGGAAACTTCTCCGGCCCGACTCTCCCGGCGAAGCAGTGGGGGAGGGCACCGGTGAGAGGGGCGCAAGGAAGGGGGCGGAAGGGGGACACCTGCCTGAACACTGCAATAGAAAATGAAGCGAGAAGAAAGAAGCGGACTCACCTTTGTGAGGCATCCTCTCCCGTCAAAGCTCCTGTCAAGAGTTTTGTTTGGTTGGGATGTTTTGGCTGTTATGGCTGCTTAAAGACCACAGCGGTTTGAAATGCCGGTGTTTTAAAGGAGTTGCTGGCGAGAGTTTTCTCCGCGGATGCTGCTGGTGTGGTGTGTGAGAGCAATTCTCAGATCCCTGGGAAGGAGACAGAGATTGACAATAAAATGGGCTGTCAGCGGCTGGAGAGTGAGAGATAAAGAGTGTGGGTGAGGGAAGTGGCTGCAGCCAGCACACCTATGCTGATTGGTGATGGCTCAAGTGTGTTAATGTGTGTGTGCCGGCGCCCGGCCTCGCCTCCACCGCTCCTCACTGGCCCATTAGCGAAGCCTGACCTCTGTCATCATCCTCCAGCAAAACACTTCCTCCTGCGCCTGAACCAGAGCGGGAAATGAGGCCGAGCCACGGTTCGCTTTTCAAACCCACTAATCACTCCGCAACATGCAAATGCACCGCTCGCTCCCACACAAAATATTGCTTTATGCAAAGCAGCGGCGGGGCCTCGCGCCAGCCGATTGGATGCTCCTTCTCCCCGCCTGGTGCAATTGGTCCGTTTGTTTGAATATGAATACACTTGTTATCGGCTCCTCCGGTGGGTCCAGGCTCCTCTCCCCGGCACTGGGCCCCCGCTCCCGGGCTCTGGAGCTGGTGCTTGACGACATCTCTAGGCTCCGAGCGCTCCGGGAGTCAGCGCGGTCCGCATTGTGGCAGCAAACTTGAGGGGTCGATTGAAGGCCGCTGGGCTGAGGGTCGCGCCCCCCACCTCCCTAAGCTGGGCACGGAACTCCCAACTCGAGGGGGGGAAGCAAGTTTCTGCAGCTCTGCAGAGCCTTTTCTTGCCTTCATCCGCGCAGCCTGGCCGGCCGCCCCGCCTCCGCTCCCGCCCCCACCAGGTCTTCTCTTGGGCGCTGGGAAAAGGAGCACAGCAGTGGCCGCGCCCTAGCCCACCTGGCCGCTGGGAAGGAGAGAAAAGGGGCGGGAGCAACACTGGGTCTCGGCTGCAACACTGTGGCGGAGGCCGAAGCGAAGCCTAGGCCGAGAGGAGGCCGCCGGGCTGGAAAATTCGGCGAGGCCGGGCCGCCTTCCCAGCCCAGGCCTCCCGAGCTTGTCCACTCCCCCCCATCCCCCGCGCTCCCCCGACCCTTTCTTCTGTTCTTTTTCCTTTCGGAAGCCTCGGTGCGCAGCGGAGCGGAGACACAGCCGGGCTGGAGAGGCCCGAGCAAACACGCCACTTACTTTGTGTACAGAGGGTTCTTGTGAAAAGCCCTGAAGAGTCCTCACCAAACACTCACCAACTTCTCCCACGTGCCATTTGTTGACTAAGTGCGGCTGCTTTTCCGAGCGCCCCAGAGGAGGGGACGCCAGGGGGCAGATAAGAGGGGAGGGGGATGACCAATGCTGGGCGAGATTGCGTGTGGTGTGTGTGCGCGTGTGCGTGTGTCCTCGCTGGCGAAGTCGGTGTGTCAGCGTGTGTCGGTGTGTGCCACAGGTTATCTCTGTGTGGTGCAGGTGTGTCGGCACCACGATTCCTTCTCCTGGGTCTTCTCAGTCCACGGAGGCAGCTCCCCTTCAACTGTTGCCAGAAAACCGGGGAGGAAAGTAAGTAAATGACTTTTCTCTTCTGACCACACACCAGAAGTCCATTTGTTGAATGCCGGACAATTAGGACACACCTCAGTACACTCCAAAGGCGCCCCTCGGAGCTGCAGTTAAGGTGACACGAAGAGAGCGGCCCCTAGTCCTTCGAAGAAGTCTTGCGCGCTCTCGGAGCTTGCAGGCCGCAGCGCGGGGGGAAGGGGAAGTCTGAGGATGGGGGACACACCTCGAGACCCGGCAAAGTACAGGGTCGGAAGAGCTGAGTCAGGGGGGCTGAAATGAAGCCACCGCCGAGCACACTGGCCTCCTCCTCTCATTAAAAGTGCTGGAAGTCGGAGCTCATCAGTAGTCTGTGCCCTCTGAACTCGCCGCGAGCGGGCGGCACGGTGGCCGCCTCTCGGAGCTGCCGCCGCAGGCTGCCTTGAGCCGCGGGGCCTAGTGTGGGCCTCCCATCCTCGTCCCCAGCCCGTACCGAGCAACGCCGCGACTAGGAAGCTTGGGCAGAGTTCGGGAAGAACGCAGGCAGCCCCAGCCCGGGCCGGGGTTGGGGCGCCACAGCCCCGCTCACTTCCTCGGCCGGGAGCCGCCCTCCGTGCGGCCCAGGTGCGCTCCGGGCCCGCAGAAAGCCCCGGCCAGAAGCGAAGCAGGTGGCACCGAGCGCTCGGGCCAGCGGCCTCCTGGGCCGGATTTCGTAGGACCGCGACTTTTCCGGACGCCGGGGCCAGATCGGCGAGAGTCTGCGTTCTTTTCCTCTCCCTTTTTTTACTTCTCAGACAAGCATTAAAGAAACTTGAATTCAAGTCCACTGGGCGTAAGCGAGGGGCGGGGGCAGGCCCAGAGACTCCGTCCGAACCAGAGGCAGATATCATTTTTACAGCGTTTCAATTAGCGACCGAGTGGATTAGCACCTTCTTAAGCTTTGCCTGGGAAAGAAGCGGCCGTAATCTTGTTGCTATTTCCCCCCTGGGCACTCGCTCTTTGAATCGGCTGCTTCTCCCACCCTCCAACCCCTACCTCACCTCGGAGAAAAGTTTTAACAACAAAAAATCATAAGAGGCGAAGAGCCGGGAGTGAATGCCACTGACGTCATTGGGTGGGGGTGGGGTGGGGGCTCAGGGAAGGAGTCTTGGAAACCCCAGTGCACAAACAAGAAACAAAAAGGGCTTAGCTGTTTCCAGTGTGTCAATATTTGGGGCGGGTGGGGGGGGGGTCAGAGCCGAGGAAGGCAGAGTTTTGAAAGTTTAAGGAGAGATGGATGGGCAGCGCGATTTCCTACCCTCTCTAAGCCAGTTTCAAAGAGGATGGGAGCGCTGTTCCACCTCGTGGGGCGCCTTGCACCCTCTGCGAAGTACCTGTCCCGGAGACGACGCGGCTGGCTGGGGGGCCGGCACGGAGATGCCGCGCGCCAGGGGCAGAGGTGTGAGCAAAACTGAGACAGCTCGCAGGTCGCCATTTTAATTGCGGCTTCCAACAAGACCCAGACCCTTCAAGGCCGGGGTGGGGGGGCAGGGGGATCGCGCCTTCGGTTTCTGTGTCGCCTTTTCCCGCCTCTCCCCAAGTCCCCTCCCCTCCTTCCTGGAGCCCGAAGTGGACAGCTCCGCGGCTAGTTCCCGCAGGGGCCGCTGGGGTCATCCCACCCGGTAGGGGGAGGCTGCTTGCGCGGAGGCTCGCCGCTCACGGGAGAGAACGGGGAGCCTCTGGCCAGTCTGGGTTGGTAAATGTGAGCTCAGGCAGCATCTCGCCGCCAGCGGTCCCAGGAATTCGCGGCTGCCTACTCCCGAGGTTTCCGGTCTGGAGGCGGCCCCTGGCGAGTCAAAGATGTGCGCAGCTCTTGGGAGATGTGCTCTTGGTTCTGCGCTTGGGAACCAAGAGTCTCCCACCCGGTGTTGCTACACCTCTGAATTCCGCTTTCCAGCGCCTAGCAGAGGCGCGGTGCTGGCGCGCTGGAAGGGTGGAGACGAGCTTTTCTTTGAGGGAGGAAAGTCTCCGCAGACACCTGCGTCACTTCGCAGACTCAGAAGGCTCCCTCTTTGCTAGCCCTGGCATGTGGGTTCCCTCGATAGCAGAGCTGGCAAAGGGGGTTAAATGAGCACGAAAGGCAAAGGCGTCCACCCTGCTGCCCAGTTGGAGTTGCCTCCTCCATTGAGGCCTTTCTCCCTCTCCTTTCTCCAACAACCTGCAGGTTTCCAGTTCACCCCGCAGCTTCACAGAGCCTGGAGTGCCGGGCAAGCCGAAAAGAGTCGGGAGCAGGCCTGGTGGAGCCTCCATTCTGTGGTCAGGAGTAACTAGGGAAAGCCTCGGAGCCCTGGCTTCCTACCATATGGCAAATGGGTTAGGTCCTCTTCCATTCACATTAGGCGGCAAGCATCTCTTTTTCTCTACCCCTCCTCCAAATACTTTTTAAAAAACATTGTCCAGCTGGGTTTCCAAGGGGAGTCCCAATCCTTTGCTTCCTGGAACTTACTTGCTACTGTCCAGATGGGGGACAGGTTTAAAATTCCTGATGTGTAGGACATTTGCAATCAGTGGCACTCTCTGATTTTTTGCAAATAAGGTTCCCAGGAAAGTTTGCTTTCCATTTTGTCATCCAGGATGGTACCCCATCTCTCCTTCCTATAACCTCCGCCTTCAACAGGCAAGAGTTCAGCTTCAAACGAAAAGCAAGCCAAGGCCACCTCAGTCCCTTCTCCCTGGAGATCCCTTCTCTAAACAGCTGCCTCTTTTAATGGCCAGGGACCGAGTCCACAATTTGTCCTAGAGTAGGGCAGGGAACACTGGGGCTGGGAACTGGAGGCTTTGCAGAGGGATTTGAAGCTGGGGAAAGGGGAGGGAGCAAATGTCATGGCTGGTTCGCTTGAGCAGCCAGGGAACCAGAGCTAAGCATATCCTGACGGCTCTTAAAATGACATTGATTGGGACAAGCTGTTCCCCACCCCAGTAAGAGTTAATATGTCTGTTAATCAAGGCACTGAAAGGCTCAATGCGAGTTTTATTAGCAATTGGAGAACAGAAGCGGCAGTGACGGATCAAAAGCCAAGATCCCAGATATTTGTCAGCGCGATAACCAAAAAAGAAAAGTATTTTTCACTTAGAGAACAATTCGGCGCTTTCCATCACTTCCTAACTCAGTCTCACAGATGATGACTTACAGACCTCGCTAGCAGGGAAAACCGATGCCCAGGGGCAGCCCTGGGGCAAGATGCAGGCGAGGAGCTGCGGGCTGGCTCCCTGAGTTCGGCCTGGAAGAGTTTAAGAATCCTCAGCCTGGGGCCCTGAAGTCTCTCCCGGAGAGAAGAGAGAATGGAAACTAAAACAACAAATAACACAGCCAATATAGGCATCCATCCCTCCTGGTCAGCTCCCCAGTGTTCCGGCCGGGCTCTGGCGCCGGGTGGCGTCTGGACCCGCGCGCCGCATCCAGGAGGGCCGGAAAGTTTTCGCAGCGAGACTCTCCTTCCGTTTCTACCGCGCTGCCCCCTTCCGCCCTGGAGGGGCGTTAGGTTCCCTTCGGTTTTCCTTTCAAATTCTGATAGATAGATAGACAGACAGGGAGAGAGAGAGATAGTGAGATAATAGATGGATAGGTGCCTGGCCCTGGGGGAATTTGAATAGTAGCTCGTTCAATAATCCAAATTATATGAGCGGGTCCAAGGGAAGAAAGATCAGCCAACTGCATGCTCCCTCCGACGACGGAGGGCGCGGGAGTGAGAAGGCAACAGAGGAGGTCTCCAGCTTGCCCTGGGAGCGGGGCGAGCACTCTGGTCAGAGGTAATTATGTCACTGCGTTTTCTCGCCGTGACAGCCGAATAAACACAATCTCCAATAAACATCTCTAATGAGGGAGGAGGCTGGAGGATGACTGGGTTTGATTTATGACTAGAGGAGAAGGTCCACTTCCCACAGCGAAGTGGGCAACCTGCTAGCTCCTCAGCTCCAGAGAAAGGAACTCGAGGAGGAGAGGACCCAGATTCAGGTAAGGTGCTCTGCCCGGTGACCATTTCTCTCATTCCCCTGCTGTCCAGGCGAAGTGGGCAGGGGATGTCCACCTCTCGGAATTGGGCCCTGGTCCCTAGCACCCGTCGCAGGTGCCTGCGATACAAACATCCTCCAAAGATGACCCCCCAGAACTTCTAGAGAGGGGGCACCAGGAGCAACAGTGGGAGTGAGGGGAGAGCCTGGGCCTGACCTAGGCGCCTCCCCAACCTCCTGGCCGGTGCTGCTGTGCCCTGCCTAAGCCTGCCCTGGCGGCTCCGGCTGCCCACGGCTGGCCGCCCGGAACTTCCGCCCCGCGGAACCACGAGTTAGTCTAACTTCGGGGTCTTTCCTTCCTTAGCCCACTTAGGAGAAACTTTTGGCACCCGGCTTAAGCCGTCCGGGGACAGGAGAGTGGCGGGTGCTGCCCGCCCTGGCATGAAGCGTATGGGGTGCGCGGGCGCCCAGACTTCCCACCGAGGCAGCGAGCGCAGCGCCCGCGGTAACCCGAGCCCGCGTTCTAGCTCAGTGGGAATCGCTAATTGTTAGGTCGTCCGAAGTGAAGCTCAAATCACACGCTGGGGGCTTTGCGCGCTGCCCCGCTCCACCGATAAAATTCTTTAGTCCTCGGCTCCTTTTTGAGAAACGAACTCCCACCTCTATGACTTTGTTTTGGTCTGACCTTCTACACTTTGCGATCGCGGGAAACTTTTGCTGCACGCGCTACAGGAGCGGGTGAGGACTTCGCGCGTGAATGTGGTGAACTGCGATCAGGGGGAGTTCTGGGTGCAAACTGCACCCCCCTCCTGCATTTCTCACAGTAGCGAACGGCTTCTGCAGGCGGCGGCGGCAGATCCCCGTCTCCATCTCCCCGCCCCCCACCCCCATCCCAACACCCAACGGTAAGTCCATTCTGGGGACTGGGACATTTTGCTACTTTTGTGGAAAAGCACGCTCGGCAAAGACAAGACACCCCCTCCTCCCCCGTCCAGTTCCGCCTTCCGTAACTCCCCTCCATCTTTGTATTCCTCCTTTTAAAGGCAAAATCAAGCCCCCGGGCTACTTGAGGTGGGCTTGGAATTGGGGGACACCCGTCGCGGGCAGCTGAGAGGCGGCGCGGGCCCCGAGCCGGGCCGGGGCCAGAGCCCGGGCGGTTACCTGGGAGCGGAGGGCAGGGAGGCAGGTGAGCCTGGCGGCGCCGGTTCCCACACTTCTCACCGCCGCACGGCAGGGGAAGTGGCAGATCTGACAGCCGCCTTCTATGCGACGACCTGCCCCAGAGTTTAAATGTCAATGATAAGAAAAGAGGGTGCTCAGGCAGGCGCTAACTTTCCTTAATATCCTTGCCAGCGCGGTCCTCATTGGCTGCCCGCCCCGCGTGACGTCATGGCGGCCAGAGTTGGGCTCTGCCCCGCGCCCACCAGCGCTGGGGCCAGATTGTAGCCTCCTCCTTCCTTACCCGGAGTTTGGCCGGCTCTAAGCAATGCCGTGTCCTTCCTGGGCCAGCCAGTGGCTGCCCATGCCCAACCTGGCCCCGACCCGCCCGCCCTTAGGGCGTGGAGTCAGCCCAAGGAAACTAGCCCTCCAGAGTGCACTCCGCCTCCCCTCGTGGAACAAGGGTCCCTCCCCTACCAGCTACCTTCCCGGGTGCCCACTGTTTCCCCTCCTCTGATCCCCGAGGGAGTCATTTCAGAGGAACCCAAAGGTTGCACCGGGGTTAAAAAGGTCCTCTTGCAGGAATCGGTTTGCAGGAGGAGGTCAAGGAGTGATGGGTATCCCAACCATGCCCTCAAGCCTACGAGTCACCAGCTGGGCACAGACGGATGCTCCGGCAGAGGATGAGTGATCGATCCCTTCTCCCAGGCTAGGCCAAAGTCCTCTCCAGGCCCGCTGGGTTCTCATAAGGGGAGCGAGGCACCTGCTCGGGCTTCCCTCGCCTCCTTGAGCTGAAAGGCTGCAGTCACATTGAAAATGTAGGTGATTTTTATTAATCTTTGACTTTGGGGTTAACTGTTGACTTTGTTGCCTAGAGGAGGAAACTAGGAAAGTTCTAGAGTCTTAAGTCAACATTCCCCTTCCCAGAGCTGAGGAAACCACAGAAACTGGGGCAGGGTCGGAGGGATAATGGCCCAGTGGTCTGTGCTTGTTTTCCTCTCACACTTAGTGTGGACTGGGAGATGGCCGAGTGGAGCTGGGACTAGCTATCTTGGGATGAGGACTTAAAGCCCGCGTTGTCATTCCCGGGTCTCTCCTCCCAACCCTCAACAAGGGAGGGGGCTTCTCAATGTCCAGGCCCTTGGTTCTCAGCCTCCATCCGGGTCTCCCACGTGGAAGTGACAGAGGTCCGGCGGGGGGCGGGGGGGGAGGGTTTGCGTGACGGGGTGGCCCGGGAGCGGAAGTAGAGGGGGGCGTGGAGTTGCCCTTAGGCAGCTCGGGGGGGGAGGCGTAGACCTGGGCACGTGCGTTAAAGCTGCGAAGGAGACGCTTAGGCCGGAGGAGGGCCCCCCGGGCCACTTCCTGTCATCTTGCTTGGGCGGGGGCAGCAAAGGGACAGCGAGGACAGATGGCGAGTGACATGTCGGTCGAGCGGTTCCCGCTCGCGTCTCCAGCACACCTGGAGGAGTGTGGAGCTTTGCTGCCTTCCAAGAGGCGGCTCTAGGCGGCCAGTCTGCCCGATCCTCTTGGCCAGGCCAGCTCCCTATCGAACTTGATTTTCTCTCCTCGACCCTTCGAGGCCCTGAGGGCAGGGTAGAGGTGGGGAGGAGAATGGGAGCCTCTTGGTGGAAAGGTCTAGGTGTGGTTCCTATTTACAAACGGTACCCACAGTTCTCTCCACCCTGCACTTCCTGTGTCAGGGGCAAGAAACATCCATCTCAGCACCCCCCCCCCTTCCACCAACCACTCATATCTGAGCCAGAACTTTTCTGTGGTCCTGTCTCCCCCAAGTCGGCTCCACTGGGGAGTGGCACTCAGAGAGGCGTTTGTTCGGGTTTCTCCACCGCCACCAGCATTCTTCCCTGACCTAGTTTCTTGGCAAACACCGAGCTCCCCTCAGGGTCAGATCCAGCTCTCGGCCCCAGACGTCCTGACATCTCCCAAGCTCCACCGTCTGCCTGAGGGTCGGGACTGCGTGTAGGCCCCGGGCCTGAGCGGGCCTCCTTAGCTCCCCAGTTTGTGTCGGCGGCTCACTCACCACCCACCCCCTTTGTCCGGAAGGGAGGCCGCGGGGTAGGCTGCTCCGGGCTTGTTTGGAGCCCAGACCATTAAGAGTGCGCGGATCCCTGCAACGCGGCAGGGTGCTCGAGAGAGACGCTGGAAACGCCACGGTCCCGGCCTTCTTATCTGCCTGTCAATAAAGGGCCCGCTCGAGCGACGCGGGAGCGCCGGACGGCGGAGGCGAGGCCAGGCTAGGCCCTTCTGCGCTCCGGGCCAACGCACGAGTCGCTCTCCATTTGCCCTGGGCACAGAAGGCAGGGCGGGAGGAGGCTCACGCCGGGATCGCCACTGCGGAGGGCAAGTGTCACCGCTGCCAAAGCTTGGTCCCGGGGTGGCTCTTGACGCCGGAATCTTCCACTGGCCTTGGGGGCGGCCCGGCCCGCCCCCTTGTAGTGCCCAACCCTTGAGGCCTGGCCTGGCCCTACCCGGGCACGGGGAGACTGTCTAGACCGCTAGAGAGCACCGCGGGCGGCCCTGGGGCGTCATCGACGACGTGAAACCCGGGATGCTGAGTGCAATCTGTAGGTGGGGAGCAAAGGGCCAGACACAGAACTTCTGTGACACCTGGGGCAGTTCCAAAACAGCAGCAATGAGTGAGCTCGGCAGCCGCCGGGTCTTCGGGGCCTCCCTGGTCAGCCCCGGGCCTAAGACTGGCCAGAAGACCAGAGCTTCCCCACTAGCCCGTAGAGGCAAGGCGGGGAGTGTGGAAGGGGGTCCTGAGGTAGAAGTAAGGGTGGAGGAAGGAAAGCAGAGGAATGGTTAGAGAGCGAGGCTTGATTGGAAGGAGAGAGAGCCAGGGGAAGATAGATCCATTCTTGACTTGAACTGTAGCTGAGATCTGTTGTTCTAGTCCAGGGTATGTTCGTTCTCTCTCCCTCTCTCCCTCCCTCCCTCCCCCCATATTAGGCAAATAAAGCCGCTTCGATTGGAAGTCCCTCAAGCAGGATCTGTGCCTTAGGGTGATTTAGTATTTGTCTTGACAATGGCCATTGAGTCTGGCAACAACTGAAAAGCAAAAATGGATTTTTCCACTTCAGTATTTAATTTCATTTTACTAAGTCTGAATGATAATGCACCCTGTTAACTTCTACATTTAGAATGATTGTTACTGGGTGGGTGCTAGTTTATAAAGGGGTTTAATAAAAGTTTTTCATATAAAAATTAATAAAAGGAGAGGGGAAAGCCCCCCAACTACTTGAGAAAAAACATACTGTGTATATTGTGTGTCATTTCAAATGGAGGAATGTTTTATGAATCTCAGCATCAAAAAGGAAAACATTTAGTGAGAGTGATATTTGCCATCTCTGCACTGAGGTCTAAAAGATTTCATAATGGTATGAAAGTACTATATGCAGTACTGTGGTTTCTCTGTTAACTCGATTATTTCCCTGCACTCAGTCAAATAAATACTTAGTTTATTCTCTTTTCTATCCGTTCTAGCCCAACAGAAAATTTTCTTAGACATTTGGGAAAATATGCAAATCCTTCCAGTTTGCTTTCTCACTAAGAAAAACTTAATTACAACCAATTTGAGGAAACTCTGCTTTTCCTTTCCTTCTAAACATTTTCATGTTAAGTCAGTCAGTCGGTTTGTGGCACCATGTTTGATTTCTTTCTCTCCCTTGTCCGGGTGGAGATTGAGACATTAGCTGAATTCCCTGGGGGTGATTGGATGCAATTCGCTGAAAGTAGACAGGCACGTCCTGGATGTTAGAAATTCACTTTTTCTCAACGTGACAAGGCCGCCTTCGATCTACAATTGTATTTGAATGGGTAATGAGCGGAAAGATCTCTCATCATTAAGCCTGCCTCTACTTTAGCAAAATAACGAGAACCTTATTTGCACACAAATGCGCATAAAACCGGGATTCCCCACAACTCTTTCTTTAATAAAAAGGGATGGCTGTGTAATTTAAACTGGAAGTGAGAAGGCAGAAAGAAAGAGAGAGAGAGAGAGAGAGAGAGAGAGAGATGGGGGGGTTAAAGATATCTCTGCCCTTCCCCCAAAAGGTCCATGTGATCGAGTTGACTTTTTTTTTTTTACTTTAAATCTTAAATAAGATGTGAGTTGTAACAAGAGGATTGGCACTTACTCTGTGACCCTTATAATTGGATTAAATATAGACTGAGACGTACAAAAACACACCAAGATTGACACCTGCCAACTGGACTTCCTTATGATTGATTGTGATGCTTCGTGCTGGCAACAATAATGAAATAAATTGTACGGATAAAACAGCACATTTGTCATTTCCGTGCCATGAGTGAGGAAGTCAACGAGTTAGGCAAGCTGTTAGCTGACAGGCGTGAGCGAAAGACAAGCTAAAGAGATAAATAAGGATTCCAGGCATTGACAGGACAAATTATAACTTGTCACAACCTTTTTAAATTCAGAAGTTTTCAATTAACATATATATATTGCTGTTACATATAAGATAAGGGGGCATGGATCTAAACAGGCAAGATGTGCAGGGACCCCCCACTGCCCCCAGTGACAAGGGTTTGGGCACCCAGGCCTCTCCCCGCTGCGTTGGAGAGTGAGCTCCTGAGGGCACCCACCTGCCACGTGTGCCCAGCCAGTCTTCCAGCAGCTCAATGAGGTAGGTGAGGGTGTATTAGGATAAGAGGTGGGTCCTTCTTTTGATGGAACCAACAAACAACTCATGGCTCTGGTACCCTTCACAGAAGCAGAGCTCCCAGCCTAAGGGAGAGCCTGTGCAAGGCCTGCACCCAGGTCCGTGCGGCTCTCTCTGCCGCCCCCTCCCCCCAACATCACCATGTAAGGAATAAGAGCCGAAGGGCAGAGGCCACCCACTCAGGCTCCAAAATCAAGCCCTCAGGAGGATATCTGAATTTCTGGATTCTGGGTCTGGGCCCAGGCCACTGAACCCTGGTGTAGTTTGAGGATGCTCCAGGCTAGGGATTTCTCTTATTGCCGGGCCCACCACCATCCTGGAGGAGGCCACAAAACCAGCTCTTTTCGTGCCACCCAGGAAGAAGGTCTGCTTTTCACTATTCATTCCCTTCACTTTTTCACACGACTTCTGGGGCTCTTTGCTGGCCCGTGGACAGGGACAAGCCCACTAGCAGTCCCTGGGTGACCAGAGGCCATTCAAGTAAGGTTAGTGAGGCTTTAGAAGGAGCAAAGCCCCAGAATTGCCTGGCAGGGCTATAAGTTAGCGGCTGCCATGGGATTTTCAATGGAGTCTAAGGTCTGTGGATGGAGACTAATGTGGGTAAAGTCTGACATGAGTTTGACAAGTGTGCAGGGAGTGTAAACTCCTTAACTGTCTCCACCTCAGAGTAGGCTGACTTGTTAGTTTTAAACCTTATCCCCACCTCCAGCTAGAACCTGGACTTTGCTGTATCTCTCGGTTTTCCCGACCTTCTTCTATTTCTGCACGGAAGTCCCGACCTTTCACCAAACCAGCTGGAACTTCGGAAAGTTAGAGATGGGAGGTGAGCGTCTGTAGGTCTGAAGCCGCTGGGCCAGAAGCGCGGCCTGTGCGGGGGAGTAGGGTACAGAACAGGGCTTCGTCCTAGACCAGCTGGGGAGCTCGAGGTCACTGGAAGCGGGTCAGGTCCAGTTCCAGGCGGACCAAGGAGGCCGGGCCCTGGGAGGGCGCCCAGTCTCTCCCCATGCCTTCGTCCGCCTCTGTTGTCTGCGCTCCGCTTCGGCCAGAGCCTCGCTACGGGGTGTCCGGAATCTGCGCCCTTGAATAGGTCCTTGTGGGGTAGAAAGAGCCCAGCCTTGCTGTCGAGGACACAACCCGTCACCACGAGCACTCTCAGCAAATGCGTGCCAACCCCAAGCTCTGGCGTCCTAAGTTCCAGGTGCCTGCCATCAAATTAAACACTGCGAAGCTCTGAATCTTTCCAAAGACGGAGCTTGAGAAGTGGAGGTCGGCAAACGGGAGGTACACACACACACACACACACACACACAAAACCCCAAGTGACACGGAATTAGTAGGAAGCAGCCGCATTCCCCAGCGACCGCAGCCATTAACATTATAATCTCAAACGCCATTTTTTATGTAACACTATTGTTAGTAAATCAACTCCTCAGGTCCTCTGAGACGCTGACCCCTGGCAATTCAGTGAAAGTGTAATTATCTCCCCGAATCTTGGACAGATTTAAGAGATTACATTTCAACTAAATCTATATCAATGCTAATTCCCTCCCCACCCCCAGCCTGCAGGTGCTAGGCACGGAAATGGCGTCAGGCCCCAGCAGAACGCGCCACAAAGAGGAGAGGGCTTGCTGCGCCCAGGGCCAAAAGAAATGAAACCCCACATAAAATTACACCTATTTTTTTTTTTTTTTTTTGCTACAAAACCTGGTTCTTATACAGCAAAGTTAAACAAAGCAGCCATGCTAAATTAGCGTTACATAAAGGCGGGTTTAATGCTCGGTTACAGTCAACCGATGTATCTCTGATGGCTAATTGTCTATCAAAATTAAAGAGAAAAGAACAAATGATTCGTTATAAGAAGGTGTTAAAAGCTTCAACAAAAGAACATTTCACAAATATAATATCCGTAGCTCTAGGATTACCCGCAGGGTTCAGGCCCCGGCCCTGCGCAGCTATGAGAAGTGGGGTGCGGAGTGCTATTTTCCTGGCAAGAGCTCATTTCCTCCCAAATGAGTATAATAAAAACCCAAGAGGTGATATTAGTGTAAAAGATCGGGATTAGTCCTAATCGGAGCGATGGACGTAAGGCTTCAAAGTCGACCCCTACTTTCTCTGCTCTGGCTAGGGGCGAAGGGTGCTTTGCCATCCCCCGAGGACACCACATCCAACTGGCCACTGCCTCACGTTCAGGGACAAGAGGGAGCAAGCAGGGCTGGGGTGGGGGTGGGGGGGTTCAACAAAGGAGAGCAGACTCTGCTGGTCCCGGCTTTTCCCTGAGTTCTCCCCGCTTGAAGAAGACGATCCCGGGCTCTCTCTGGGATCGTGGAGGCTCGGCCACTGTCCAGCACGTGCCTTCTTGACCGCTCTGATCTCCGGGGGCGCAGGCTGCTGCAGCCAGCCCACCCTCCTAGGCTGGGGAGGACGCAGGATGTAATACGTCGGTCCCCTTCCCCACGGCGACACCAGATCTAGAGCTCCAGGCATATTTGTTGTTCAAAGTTAATTAAAGCTGAAAGCAACCAAAATGTGCGCGCCAGGCGCACGCAGGCAGTTTCGGACTTGCGCAGCCGGCCCACAGTGCGCGAGAAGCGGCGAGGGCTCGCTCACTCGGCCGGAGCCTCTGGACGAGAACGAGGCTGGGGAATAAAAGCCGTCAGGCAGCAAGAGCAACAAACCGTCTGGAAAATGGACCCACGGAGCAGCGAGAATGTACTTTAAAAAAAAAAAATCTTTGACAACTTGTGTCTTAAGGAAAGTGTATTGAAGATAATTGAAGTGATTACAATTCATTGCTGCCTGACTTTGAATATGAACAGTCACATAATGACATTCCCGCCGTACAACAGTTTAATTTCCATTATCCGACTTCGGGATCCTCGCGCCAGCCGCCGGGGCAACGCGGCGCTGATGCTGAAGTCTTGGCTCCGGCCTGCATTATTCATTTCGAGGATGTGGGGGTGGGACAGGGTTGGTTCCCTCTTCCCCCAAAAAAACTTGTTCTGAAAATCCCAGGGACCAGTGGACACCGAGGAGCCGACAGCCGAGACAAGCGTCGTCAAGGGGCCACTTTGCCCGACGGGGTTGCGGGCGATGGCGTTCTCCGCCTTGCACGGGACAGGTCCCCCAGCTCCTACCCTAGCCCCACCCTGTCTAGGGAGAGCCTTGGCTGGGGCACGGTCGCCAGGCTGCCTGCCCTCTCAGAGACAGCCACCCTTCCCTCTTCCTTTTCCCTTCTTCCAACCCTCGCAAACTTTCTGCTCCTGAGCTCTCAGGCTTGCGCTCAGGGCAGGGGGCCCCTTTCCGGATTTGGAACTTGCTTCGGCCTTGAACTTGCACCAGCCTCCCCCTCGGCCAGCCCAGACCTCTGAGACCCCAGGGAAAGAGCGCGTGGACAACCGCGGTCTCTGCACCGCGGGGTCGCTGGAGCTCACCTTGGGGCGCGGCCTCGGCCGAGCTTCTGGGCTCCAGCCAGAGGGAGAGGTGGGCCCTGGGTCAGGGCCTCTGCGGTGAGAAAGCGCCGCTGGGGCCCGCCGGCCCCTCCCCAGGCGCGGGGTCCAGGGGACAGACCTTGCGCCCCTCTCCTCGAAACTACCGCCTTGGCGGGGGGGGGGTGGGAGGAAGACCATCTGGTAATTGTCTTTCTTTAGATCTTCCCTTAATTATGCTTTTAATTAAAGATGGTTCAAGGCACCGGACCACATGAAGGGCAGTAATTACAAATTACATTACAAACCCGACAGATGTAGCGGGATCTGCTGGGAAAAAGGTACCGGAATAAAAATTCGACTAAACTTTGGGATAAATTAATCGGCGGCTTGGAGCACAGAAGCACAGCTCTGATTACGGAGGCTCCAGCCAGGATTTAAGTTTTGTGTCATGATTGTTTTCATATTTCTTTGACGTCTATTGATTTGGAGGCAGCTGCAAGCCTTTGTCACAGGAGAGAAGAGCAGTCACAATATATTAGCTTGATGGCATAACTCGAACCGGAGAGGCGAAGGGAGCCGGAGCGACGGGGGCACACGTGACCCTGCCCGGGGCCTGGCAGCCCAACCCTTACATTAACTTGTTCTAACAGGAATAATGGAGTATTACTATTAATCCTTGGTCAGAAGGTGCTTTTCTGTCTAGAACTCGGGCGGAGGGAGCAGAGCAGTCTCGGCCGGGCAGGTCCAGGTGTCTCCGCACCCCGCGCCGCCTCCACGCCGGTCGGCCTCGGGGGTGGCTTCAGGCCCCAATTCTGGACTCCCAGCTTTGCGCACACGTCGAGGGTCGCCGGGATGGGAGAAGTTCCGCGGGTCCCAGGCCTGGCCCGGAGCGGCCAGGCCAAGTCCCCAGTTCGGCCTGTTGGGGGCTTCCCGCAGATTTGGAGGACCCGGGGCGCTGAAAGCGATCTGCCGGAGGGTCCTCGGCGGTCCGCTGGCCGGCCGCAGGCTCGGAGTGTGCAGAAGCGTGACGCAGACTGTGAAAACAGAACGGAGGGAGTTGGGTCATTCCCTTCACTAATCGTCGCCCCCGCCTGCCCCTTCCTCCTCTTCACCCCCACCCCCACTCCAACCCTGCCGCCCCCCAGGTTCGAACCCGCTTCTTCGCCAGATTCTGACTCACTTTGAGCCAGTGGCTGCATTTTGTGGGAAAAATATACGTGCCCATCACTCACCCGTCTATTTACAGCAAGGGTGCAGAGCCTGGGTAATTAAACACGCCCACTTACAGCTTTCTATTGCCCACAGCCTTGCAGAAATTGATACCACCCCAAGTCTGACCCAAAGTTCTCCTAATGCACCTTGCCATAGAAGAACATTCACCGGGAGGGTGTTATCCACCCCGCTCCAAACCAAGAGAATAGGACTATTGTTGCAGAAGACCCAGCGGCCTGACACCTTTTCTGGCAGCCTGGGGAACGCAAGTTTTTCTTTCGATTCTTCCTCTCACTATGTCCCTCTTTTCCTTGGCGTTACAGTCTCGGAGAGGAATGTAAATATTTTGACAAGTTCTCTGCAGGGGCCCTTTAAACACCAGGCACGATCATCTGTGGAATACTGTAGTTTTTGGTTTCGAAACTTGGGTGTGAGGGTCTGTCTTGCTGAGGAAACCCATAGAATTTGCCTCGACCTCTCACCCCCCTATTTAGATAATGAAATTAAGTATTCTCCAGTGATTGTCCAAATTTTAAGGACTTCTTTTTTCTGTCCCTGCTCCTTTCCAAACTTTTTGCAGGGAAGAAAAATCAATCTAACAGACCTTTGATGGGCTTGTGGCAAGATCACATTTCACCATGGCTCACTCTTACCTCTTCTCTGTTTCCTACTGTGGGCACAGTACATGAAGTGTGCAAAAGTAGAAATAATATTTGAAAACATTAAAACCCTGTTTCACTCTTCTGTGTATTTGAGGTAGGGATTTCTTTTTCTTTTTTTTTCTGTTTTAGCATCTGATACAAAGCAGATATGTTCAGAGTGCAAAGTTCATAGAAACTGAAATAAGGAGGAAACTAGCGCTAATATTCCCCCAGTTTCTGTATATAATGTAAATAACATAATGACTTTCTATCCAAAATGAAGCAAACATTCCCAGGAGGCATGGCCCATCAATGAACATGTTTTTCAAAAAATATATTCCAAGCGTTCCCTAATATTGATGTACCTGTTATTTTGTAGTCTGAACATACTTCTAAACACAGAGATGGTATAATAACATTGATTTCAACTCTGTTTTTGTTGTTAAACTAGTGCTATCTTACTCTTGACTCTAAAATGCTCGCACTGTTCATGTCGGTTGTGTGCGCTTCAGGGCCTAGGTGCTCCAGCAACACCCCTTAACACGTGTTCATTTTCCTGTCCCGTTCTGCTATAGTATGATGAGTACATTACACAGAGCATTTCGGGCATCCTTAAGTCTTGTTTTTAAATCACATACTCTACATGTGTGACAAATGAGGCTGATTTTTTTGTTTTGTTTATAGAAAATTCATTCTAATGAAATACAGCATGATACTGAGAATTTTATAGTCCTCTACAAGGCTGACAAAAATACTTGAGTAGAAAAAAAGAAAATGTTAGAATTGCTTATATTGTGATATTGTTTATGATCTTTTTTTTGGTGTCAGGAATCTGAGTTTCTCAGTTAATATTATTCTGTTATCTCAATGTAAGCTTCTATTAGAATACTCATCTATGCTCTGTCTTCCTATAACTTAATGTGTGTACTCTGAACTTCTATAATATAAATTATTGCTTAAAAGAGTAAAGAATGGTTATGTTACATCTCATTGTTCTTCTTACAATCTGCTCCAAAATCTTTTTTTACAAATCCCATTGTGGCTACTTCCCCTCAATTCCATGATGAAAGTGAATGGCAAATGCCATTCAATTTGGAAGAACTCAAGCACAGAGAATATAAAGAGTTTGTTCAAAGCCTCCCTCAAATCTATTTTTGGACTTGGAAGCAGAACTAGGCTGGAGGCAACATCAGTACACATCTCTGGCTCCATATGAGGCTACTTGAAGCAGGTGGCTTTGGAGGTTCATTCTGGAAACAGAAGACCTACATGGAAGTATGTGCTCCTGAGAGGCTGACAGGCTATGGTGGACCCCAGGAGGAATAAAACAACTCAGGCTCTCTCTCACCTGCCTCTGAGTTGCAGGCAAGGACGAGTTTCCTCTCATTTTCTTGCCTGCATTACATTTTCTGTATTTGGCAGCTGAACCAGAGAGCAGCCTGCAACGTTTTGCCTTTGGGGACTTCCTACAGCTTTGCCACATTCCCTGGAGAAACTCCGAATGCTGGAATCGATGGGGGGATTACAGAGAGCCACACACATCATTCTCCCTCTAATCCATCTGGGGCTGATGTTGTATTGATAACAACCTTTCTTTTACTTGTCGGTTTTAGACCATTCAAATGAGAACAAATAATAGGAATTTAGTAGTGGAGGGGTGGGGGCATAAAGTAGGGGCAATTAGAATGGGCTTTGGGGTTGAAAGGATTGGTTTCTATCCCAAAATTATGGAACCAAGTACAAAGTTAAATACTTCCCTCTCATTTCTTTCAGAGCAATTTCTTCTCTCTTTTGGTTATTAAAGTACATTTGGATTGAGGCATCGACATGTTTATTTACCAATAAATCCTCCATTGTCCAGGGCCAAGGCAGTGCTCAGTTGCTTGAATTTTGTAGCTTTAGTTTGCTTGGCTCTCCTATGGTAGGTAATAAGGAAGCCCATTTGCATTAGATAATAAGAATCAGGGACAAGACAGGCACAGTGCTGATTAAACAAGGGCTCATATTCCACTTTGAGAGCTCTCTGATACCCAAAGCCACAATCACATCAGTAGGCCAAGCAAAAATCTGAAGATAAAATCAATGTCAGTTTTCTGTCTTGGTGACAGAGACCCACCAGAATCATATCCAATAAACCTCACTGTCATCAATGAATTCAGTTATGTTGTGGGTCAAATCACGCCTCCAGCTTCATGGTGATGTTTATAGCATCCCTCACTCTGAGACAGATTGGCACAGAACAATATGCTAACAATTATAGCTGTCCAGCAACTGAATGGGTTCCTTTGTAAGGTAAGGTGAGTGGAGACATTGAGGGTGTTCAAGTGGAATCTGGGGGTACAGTGAAGGCTAAATCTGCATGAACACGTGGCTGGAAAAATTGACCTACTTCCTAAACTCCTGTTCAGGGCTAGCTGTATCAGAATCCTTCCAGGAACATTTATTTACCTACTGGTTAATATATTAAATAATTTTAAACTGATGGCTTTTTGAATATGATTATACATTCATCTGGTTCAGAATTTTAAAGATTCAAGAAAATAATTCATGAACATTCTCCTTCCTACCCTGTCACCTAGCCAGCCATTTCTAAACCAGTGTAAGCAACCAATATCACTAGTTTCTTATGTATAGGCGAGCTTAAAGAATCCTAAGTCCTACTTAATGAGACTTTTTGGAGAGAGTGGCTTTGTAATTTGTGTTTTTAAAAGGTTTCAGATACTTCTGTTGAGTTGGGCACCATAGGTTTAATTGACTTCTGGATTCCCTTAAACACTGAGATTCTATGGAAACCTATAATATAATAATACTCATTTCATACATACTGATAATATATGTAAAGTACTTTCGATTTTAGTACAGTTTTTCATTCTCCTTGCAACCCTGTGAAATGAGTATTACTTTCCTGGTCTGTCCCCGTTTTATAGGGGTAAATGAGTCTCAGACGGTAAATGACTTGACCAGGGTATCTCAGCCAGTAAATGGCAGAGGCAGGTAGCATCATTTAAGGCCACCCCAGGACCTAATCACTTTTACTTTGAGGTCCTACTGCACATCATATCAAATAATAAAATGTACTCATATTTCAATGTAATTATTTGCTATAAATGTTTTTGAAAGAGTTTTGAATTTTATTAGGAATAAATTATTATGTTTTTATGATCTAAAAATTATTACATTTATATATAACAGATTATTTGAGGTGCAGCTGGCAGGTTGACAAAACATTAACATTTTTATTTATGTAAGCATTTATTAATGCTGAATTTAGTGTTTTTTTCACATTTTTGGAGCTAATAATTTTTTGGAAGGAGGCAGAATTCAAATACCTTTCTAAAAATTTTTATTTATTTATTTATTTATTTATTTATTTATTTATTTTAGAGAGAGGAGAAACGGAGGGAGAGAAACATCGATGTGAAAGAGAAGCACCTATCAGTTACCCCTTGTACATACCCCAACTGGGGGCCAAACCTGCAACCTAAGTACATAACCAGCAACCTTTTGCTTTATGGGATGATGCCCAACCAACTGAGCCATACTGGTCAGGGCTCAAACATCTTCTTAAGCCCTTGAAAAGCTCATACATTTTAGATGCTATACCTGCAGTAATCAGGATCAGCCTAAGCATTCAGTGGATTAAAGAAGATAGAAGTTTATCTCTCTCACCTGACAGCCTGAGGTGTGCTGTTTCAGGACAGCAGACAGGTCTTCTTTCTGTGATTAGTCAGACATCCAGGATCCTCTGTCTCCTAGGCCAGCAATTTTCAACCTTTTTCATCTCATGGCACATGTGAACTAACTACTAAAATTCTGCAGCACACCACAAAATATATTTTTGCTGATCTGACAAAAATAGGTATAATTTTGATTCATTCACACTGGGCAGCTATTGTTGTGTTGGCTGTTATCATTTTTTAATTTGACAATCTAAGGGAAAGGAGGTCAGTGCTCTTGACTAAATAGTCAGGTATTGCATTTTTTATTTTTTATTATTATATTTTATATATTATGCTATTACAGTTGTTCCACTTTTCCCCACTTTGCCCCCCTCTACCCAGCACCCCCACCCTGTCAGGCAATCCCCATGCCATTGTTCATGTCTATGGGTCATGTGTATAAGTTCTTTGGCTACTCCATTTCCTCTACTATATTTTACATCCCCATGACTATTCTGTAACTACTTATTTGTACTTCTTAATCCCCTCACCCCTTCATCCATTCTCCTATACCCCACTCCTACCTGGCAAACATCGAATCGATCTCCATATCCATGATTCTGTCTCTGTTCTTGTTTGCTTAGTTTGTTTTTTAGATTCAATTGTTGATAGTTACGTATTTATTGCCATTTATTGTTCATAGTTTTGATCTTCTTTTCTTAAATAAGTCCCTTTAACATTTCATGTAATAATGGTTTGGTAATGATGAACTCCTTTAATTTTTTCTTGTCTGAGAAGCTTTTTATCTGCCCTCCTATGCTAAAGGATAGCTTTGCTGGGTAGGGCAATTTTAGCTGTAGGTCTCTGCTTTTTATGACTGAATATTTCTTACCAGTCCTTTCCAGCCTGCAAAGTTTCTTTTGAGAAATCAGCTAACATCCTTATGGGAACACCCCTGAAGGTAATTAACTGCTCTTCTCTTGCTGCTTTTAAGATTCTCTCTTTATCTTTAACCTTAAGCATTTTAATTATGATGTGTCCTGGAGTGGGCCTCTTTGAATCCATCTTGGGTCTCTCTGGGCTTCCTGGACTTGCATGTCTATTTCCTTCACCAAATTAGGGCAATTTTCCTTCATTATTTTTTCAAATAGATTTCCAAGTTCTTGCTGTTTCTCTTGTCCTTCTTGCACCCCTATGATATGAATGTTGGAATGCTTGAAGTTGTCCCAGAGGCTACTTATATCATCCCCGTTTTTTTGGATTCTTTTTCCTTCTTGTTGGTCTGATTGGTTGTTTTTTGCTTTCTTATTTTCCAAATCATTGATTCATGGTTTTATTCACTCTACTGTTGTTTCCCTGTAAATTGTTCTTTAT
Source organism: Macrotus californicus (assembly GCA_007922815.1). NCBI lineage: Eukaryota > Metazoa > Chordata > Mammalia > Chiroptera > Phyllostomidae > Macrotus > Macrotus californicus. Next base: position 20,057 of record VMDR010005032.1, on the reverse strand, counting down.
TTCAATTAGAGTATTCTTCATTTCTGACTGGATCATTTTTATGCTGTTGAGGTCCTCACTAAGTTCCTTGAGCATCCTTATAAACAGTGTGTTTTGAACTCTGCATCTGCTAGATTGGTTATCTCCATTTTGTTTAGTTCTGTTTCTAGAGTTTTGATCTGTTCTTTCATTTTGCCTTTTTTTTTGTTTTTTTTGCCTCTTCATTTTGGCAGCCTGCCTGTGTTTGTTTCTATATATTAGGTAGAGCTGCTTTGAGTCCATGTTTTGAGTGTGGCCTAATGTAGTAGGTGTCTTGGGCCCAGTGGCACAGCCTTCCCTGTCACTCAAGCTGGGTACTTGAGGTGTACGCTCTGTGTGGGCCGAGTATACCCTCCTCTTGTAGTTGAGCCTTGGTTGCTGTTGTCAGGTCAATAGGAGGGATTTACCCAGGCCAGTCAGTTGCAAGGAGTGGCTGTGGCCATGACCACCAACCTCTGCCCTCTGTGGAGGATCAGCTGTGCAGGGGCAGGGTGGTGGTGCTCTGATGTGGTCTGTAGCTATCCACTGTGAATGTAGGCCCTGGGGTTTCCCAGGTGGTGCAGGCCAAGGTCAGCCCCCACCTGCGTTTTGCCCAAGGTCACCCTGCTTAAACTATAGAGCAATCTGAGATAGCTGCTAATTGTGCTGGGTTTGGAGATTCCCAGGTGAAGTCAAGCTGTGAATCTAGGCTGTCTGCTGCTAGTGCTGGGCCTAGGGCCATTTAGCAAGAGGTATTGGGCCTGGGGGCTCATTGAGGTCAGCTGTTTTTTGTTTGAAAGGATTTAGGAAGTTGTGAAGCATGAGCCAAGGCCAGTCATTCATGTGGAAAAGCTACTGTTAATAGGTGTAAATTGGGTGGGATGGAGCCTCAGGGGATCTCCAGTGTGGGGCAAACAGTGTTAGCCAGGTTGATGGAGTCTCAGATATAGCACCCACCTGCCAGCTCTGTGGCTCTGCCTGCCTTTCTGTCTGGGAGAAAGCTATCCCCCAGCTCTCACCTTGATGCCAGCCACTTCAGTTCCTCCCTGTATGCCACTGATGCCTTTCAAGCTGCTACTCTGGTGCTGGAACTCAGAGGGAGTGAGTGTGAGCAGGTGAGTCTGTGTGTGGATTTTTAAAGAGGAACTACTTGGTGCTTAAGAAATTTCTTCCACCAAGTCAATCCCTGCTGATTTTTGCAGCCAGAGGTTATGGGAACTTATCTTCCTGGCGTTGGTACCATGGGCTGGGGGGTCTGGTGTGGAGCTGAGACTCCTTGCTCCCAAGATATCTCCCCCAAAATTTTTATCCACCACATGTGTATGTGGGACCAGCCCATTCCATGTCTGTGCCCCTCCTACCAATGTGGATGGATGTGGTTTCTTTAATTCCATAGTCGCCAGATTTCCATTGAACTCAATTTCTGCCAGTTCTGAGTGACAGTTGTTCATAATTTAGTTGTTACTTTAATGTGGTCATGTGAGGAGGTGAGCCATGTTTACCTATGCTGCCATCTTAGGTATTGCAAGTTTTAAAAAGTCTTGCGGCCCCCCCAGTATGCCTGCCATGGCACACAGGCTGAAAATCGCTGTCCCAGGCCAATGCCTCTGTCTACACGGCTCATAGACTCCTTGGGCTGTGATGCACAGCCAAGGAAAGGAGAATGCAGGAAGCGTGCCCATGGTCTTTAGGTCTACCTTGAAAGTGGCACACATCCTTTCTGTTTGCATTCCTTTGTCCAAATTTCATCACATGTTCACAGCAAACTACAAGTAGAATGGGAAATGCATCAATCCAAATGCAATGGAAGAGGAAGACAGGGGGTTGTGGTACCCACACTGTGGTACCCAACTGTACCCACAACAATGTATAATGCAGACAGAAGACTGTTATAATAATCCAGGTAACAGCTAATGATTGTAGCTGTGGAATTTATAAGAAGTGATTGGATTATGGATGCATTTATTTATTTTTCTAATGGATTTGATACAGTTATGAGAAAAAGAGGAGCCCAGATTTTGGCCTGAGAGGCCTAAAAAGGAATTTGCCATTTACAGAGAGGAGGAAAATGAGGGTAGGGGAGATTTATGGAGAAAAAGAAAGAGTTTGGTACTGGGTATACCGAGTTTCAGATGCCTATTAGACACCTAAGTGGAAATGGCAAATAAGGGTTGCATATATGAGTCTGGAGTTTAGGGCATCTGTCCAGGCTGGTGAACTGGGGAAATGTTAACAAAGAGATAATTTTTTAAAACTATGAGACTGAATGAAATCAGCAAAGGAGTCAATGGAGGCAGAGAATTGAATAAGGTCTGGGGCATGTCAATGTTTAGAGGTCTGGGAGCTGAGGAGAAGCCAGGAGTAAAGGAGATTAGGCAGAGCAGCCAGCAAAGCAAGAGGAGAACCGGGAGTGAATGGCACCCAGGATTCCAGTGGAGTGTTTTAGGAAAGAGAGAGTGATCAATTGGTGACTCACAATAGCATCAAATGCTGTAAATAGGTCAGGTTAAGTAAGGACTGTGGGTTGACTGTTGGATTTACCAATGTGGAGGTGACTGAGGACCTGGTTGTGAACTCCTGGGTAAGTGAATAGTAGGAATAAAGTCTTGTTGGAGTGAGACTGAAACACAGTGAGAAGAGAGAAATTTGAGGCAGTTCAAGAGCATTACTGTGTTTTTTGTTGTAAAGGAGGGCAGAAAAATAACACAGATAGAGGTCAAATTTGTTTTTAGAGATGGGAGAAAACACCCCGCCGGTGTGGCTCAGTTGATTGTGCATCATCCTGCAAAGAGAAAGTTTGCCAGTTTGATTCCTGGTCAGGGCACATGCTTGGGTTTTGGGTTCAGTCCCCAGTTGGGGTGCTTACAAGAGGCAACCAATCCATGTTTCTCTCTCACATGATGTTTCTCTTCCCCTCTCTCTAAGAATAAATAAATAAAATCTTTAAAAACAAGATGGAAGAAAACAGTCAACTTGTACAGATTCTGATGGGAAATCTTGCACTAGAGAAGGAAAAAAATGGTGATGCAGAGGAGAGAAAGGGGAATTATCAGTGTCCGTGAGAAGGCAAGAAGGAATAGGATATAGTGCATAAGTGGAGATGCTGGTCTAGTTGGCAGCATGGACAGTCTGTTCACAGTAATGGGTGAAATCAGAGGTGATCGCTCAGTTACAGTGGGTGGATATGGTGGAGATGGAACGTGTTCTTTTCTGATTTTTCTCACTGAAACAATAAGTCAGGTCATCATCTTAGAGTGCAGATGGAGAAGGAGGCACTGTGAGTTTGAGGTGAGAAGAAATTATGAAAGTCATCTAGAGAATGGGTGAGTGAAATGGTTGGAGACTTGTACAAAGTTTTTGGGCACCTCTGGAGGCTCAGTCAGCCTCATCAGTGAATGCTTTTCACTAGGCATAGTCAGCCTCGGTGCAGAGTGGGCAGAGAGCTGGATTTTGCTAGGGCTGGGCTTTTGCAAGGACAGTATGAATAAGGGAGAGAGAGGGCCAAGGGAGTTACTTCATGTGTGCAAGGGAGTGATTCCACGAAATCTAAACTGGATAGGAAAGGAAATGAAGATCCAAGGGGGTGAAAGCCAGTGAAGAGGTGGCAGTATTAAAGAATTTTAGATCTTAGTGTGTCAATGAATTATGGAAGTGGTGGAAAGGGCTGGAAAGACAGGAAGTGGTGGTTGGAGAGTGGGGTGAAGTAGAAATGGTGGAGGGGTATAATTAGTGTCAGCACCTTGAGTATGATCAAGGGAGTGAGTGACTGGAGCAGAAGAGGTCAAGAAAGTGAAAGGCCGGGGTGCCAGAAGGATCATGGGTGTTGACATTCCCAAGGACTGGGGTGGGATCAGTGCTGGAGAAAGGGATGGTGAGGCAGGAGCTAAAGTCTTCAAAGAATGCGGGAGAAGGACCCAGGGGCCTATAGACTTCAGCTACCGGTTTGGGATAGCAGACACTATAGTCTGATGAGGTGAATGTCAAAGCTGAGGGAATTTAGGCCTGAGAGAGACAGAAGTGTGAATGTGTTGGAGAGAACAGGTCCATGAGGGGAATGGAGAAAAGCAGCTACCACCTGAAGGGCCTTCAGAGGAAGAGACAAGCATTGGGTAAAGAAATTAAAGGGTTCCCTCAAAGGAGAGAATAGTGGTGATTGTACTGAGGACAGACCTGAGGGCATAATGGATGAGATGGGGGCAGATCAGGGCACGCACACAGTCCTATGGGACCTGAACCTCCATACCCTAGTCCTTCACAGCTTCTAATTTACCCCCTCCCTCCAGGACCGTCTTGTCTGGTCATTCCTAGTTCTTCCTCTGTCGTCCCTGCCATCTCTCCCATCCATCTTTCAGGTTTTCCATTTGCCTTCTCATTCATTTCCTCCCTCCTGCCTTCCCTCCCTCTTTTCCTTTATTTCTCTCTCACCCTTTCCTCTTATTTTCATTCCTTACTTAGAAAATAGGATATAAAATAACAGAAAGAGAAAAAAAAGAAAAAAGTGCCACGTGACCCCATTAGTTGTTAGCCCTTGGCGGAGAGAGGTAGTGATGTCTATGACAGCCAGAAACTGTGGTTTTGACATCATGTTCTACCCACAGTGACAGAGCCAAAAGAGGGGAGAGTGCATGATCTTAGAAGAGCATCATAAATAAATACCAATGACCACGTTTGGTCTAGTACACTCAGTACTTACTAGATGACCTTCTCCGCACAAAGCCATAGGAGGAAGCTCCAGGAGGTCCTATCTAAGGGCGGGAGTGCACAATGCTGCCCAGTCAGGGCGTGACTCCCACCATCATCATCCTCTGACACGAAAACCTGTTCCAAGTGCCCTTGTGACAGCCTCTCCTGGAGTGATCAGTCAAAGGTCACACATGGTTCCCTACCTGGAGAGAGGCTTTGGCTTAGGGGCTTATCAGCCTTTGTTTACATAGACTGTAATTGTTGAATAGTAGACTTACAGAAGACTTTGAGAGCATCTTTATAGAAACGTACTGTCTAAATAACTACATTGTCATTTGCAGGGGGTGTTTTTACAGCTGAGGAACTCAAGAGCAGGAACATTGAGAGAATGGCAGTGATTTTCTCAAGGCCACCCAGAAAGATGCTCCAGGACCTTTATTTTTAAGTTACTTTGGTTTTATTTTTTATTTGTTTATTTGTTTCTTTATTTATTTTTATTGAATTTATTGGGGTGACTTGGTGGATAAAATTATATAGGTTGCAGGTGTGTAATTCTATAATACAGCATCTGTATATTGTATTGTGTGTTCACCATCCCGTCGCTTCCTTCCATCACAATTTATCCTCTCTTTTCCCTCTTCTACTCCTCCCACCCCCTTTCCCTCTCATTCCACCACATTTAGCTTACCTCCCCCTACCACAGGCTGCCTCCCCCAAGCTGAAGACACTATAGGAATCAATCAGATTGTGAAATTTGCTCAAATCTCCAGAGAGGTCTGGTGCTTGGGTGCAGATCCACTTTCCTGAGGCATTGCCTTCTCTGCTCTCTGCCCCTGGTACTTCCATCTCTGTACTGTACTCTACTTGGCCCCCCATTGTGGCTCAGCCCCGCCCCAGCCTTGGGGACCAAATAGGCTCAGAGGCAGAGGAAGTATAACATCCTTGGGACCCAGGTTGACAGCTCAGCTGAGATCCTACTCGGATCTCATATCAAAGGTCAGTAACAAGGAGCTGCTTACCTTGCTGCACTTTGATAGAGTGTGCCTCAAAACTCAGAATCTGAGGTCTGAGCCTTGACTCCTCCCCAGCACTCATGTCCCCTGGGCTGGGAGCTAAGGGGGCACAGAGTTAGTGTCAGCAAACAGTACCTCAGCCTGAATTACTGCGTGCACAGAGATTTACCCCGTAGAAATAACAGTAAACATAATAAGGAAAAATTTCAAATGTAAACAATGCAGAAATTCTGAAAGCAAGAAATGCATTTTTCTTTATTCTATTTCAATCCTAACAACATTTTAAAAAGAAGATTCTTTATAACTCTTTAGTGTATAACCTTTCAAATGCTTTTCAACAGTAACTAGACATTTATATACACACAATCTATGCTCATTTAAGGACATTAAGGGTTTTTTCCCCGCAAGGGGAATCAATTAACAGATATATCTTTCCAAGTCATTGCCATAGATTTTCCTTTTTAAAGACCACACAGTATTCCATTGTCTGGATATGACATGCTATTTAAATGGTCCTGGAGTGATGGACCTTTAGGTTGTTTGGAACTTTTTCCCATTATAAGCAGTGCTGCATGCACTATGCTTCCTTGTACATACATCATTGTGCTAGAAATTTGGAAGCTAATGTAGAAACAAAGTTGTTGTGCCACACTGCATGTGCATTGAAGTTTCTGATAGACACTACCAAATTATCTCCTTTCCCAAATCATGTACCAACCTACACTCCCACCAGCAGTCTATGATGTGCCTCTTTCCCCACATCCTTTCCAGCAATTTGCCTCCTTCTGGAGATCTGCAAAGAAGCAATCTGTCAGACAGCGGAAGAGGCAAATGAGAATCTGTGTACAATCAATATACACCTGACACCTTGTTGACTCCCAGGGCTCATTCTGCTGATCCGGCTGCCGAAAGGGTGATCCCCCTCTCTCAGCTCCGTGGGGAGCCCAGCTGGGGAATGGTTGATGAGGGGCACTGGGGCAATCTCCTTCCCTTTGGTCTGCTCCTCAGTCCACTGCTACTCAGAGACAACGTATTCTGATGGCTGATAATATGCTCTATTTGTAGTCTAGCTGGATGTAGGTATTAGCGCCAAATGTTTATTCATTTCCATTAGGGAAAGTCTTCAGACTACAGGTGCTCACCTTGATCTTTAATTATGATCACAGAATCAAAGCCCTGTTGTCATCTCAAAGGCTCATTTGAACTCCAAACTTAGAAGGTCTATAGGCCTGCATTCCAAATGTGTAGGACATGTAGACGCTTCCGTTACAAGGCTCTGTCTCCATTGCCCTGTCCTCTGGTTAAAAGTAAAGTGCAGCCCTGGCCAGTGTGGCTCAGTTACTTGGAGCATTTCCCATAAACTGAAAGGTAGCAGGTTTGATTCCTGGTGAGACACACGCCTAGGTTGTGGTTGGGTCCCCTGTCAGGGCACATGGGAAACCAGTCGATGATGTTTCTCTCCCTCTCTCTCCCTCTCTCTCTCTCTCTCTCTCCCCCTTTCTCCCCCTTTCCCTCTCTAAAATCAATAAGCAGGTCCTCATGTGAGGATAAAAAAAATGCAAAGGAAGAGAAAGCCAGTGCTCCACTGCTGAAGTTCAGGACTTTTCAAGCACTAGTAATTGGTATGAGCCAATTGGTAACAGACTTCATTTCTTAAACCAAAACTGGACTGAGTCTTTCTGGACCAAGTCTTTTAGAAAGAGAACATCTATGGTTTTATTCAGAAGACTTCAGGCAGCAAAAATAATGTATAATTCATTTTAATGGGTCATAAAAGGCCCCAAGAAAAATTAAGTTTTTCATATATAATAGACGATTTTCAAAGGAGATTCACTTATTCCCTTACTTTTTTTTTTTGAAAAAAGAGCTTTTTTGTTTTTGTAAAATTGACATATTCACAGTAAAAAAATAATCAAACAATGCAGAAAAATGCAATGAAGACAGTTTTAAAAATAACACATGAAATCCCACAACCCAAGGAGAATAACAGTAACATTTTGGTGGACACATTTCTAGAAATACTCTACACTCCCAGGGACCAGACTTATGCACACTGCTTTCGTCCCACTGGAAGGTATGTGCGTTCCATTTTCTCATGTAAATTGCTTTTACAATTGATAAAAATTTTATTCTATGTCTGCATCACAAGTTACTCAGCCAGTTTTCTGATGATGGGCAGTGAGGATCTTTTCAGTTCTTTTTGTGATTACAAATGATATTTCAATGACCATTCTTACAGCTAACTTTACATACCTCTTTATATGTTCTCATGCAAGCGATATTTACATTCCAGAGACTGAAGTTAGTGGACTGAGGAAATTTTTACTTTTTAAAGTTTTTGACACAATTGCTCCATTACCCTTTAGATCGGTAATGTAATTACCCTGTAGAGTTACAACTGGATAGCAAATTACGAGAGTGTTTATTTCTGTCCTTGGGAGAGACATTGAATGGTAATATTAATGTTATCTTTGCTAACTTAGTAAGTGCAATTGCACTGATTTTAATTTACAATTTTTGTTAGTGAAGTTTGACTCGTTGTCATGTACAAGGTGGGGGGAAAAAGGAGGTTTACAGTTGTGAGTAAGTGAAACAGAGTTTATTCTCATATTATTGTTTGTTAATTGTTGTATTATGTTTCCATGTGAACAACTGCAAACCTTGCCCCACCCTGTATATAATGGGCAGTTCGTGTTCTTTGCTCATTAAGAAAAGTTGGGGTATTTTTATGTTAAGAAAAGTAAACATCTGTCATATATATGTTGCATACATTTTCCTCATTAGTTTTTAAAAGTTTGTTGTTATTTTAACTAAATATAATCCATCATAATTTTGCATTTCCTTTAAAAAGTGAAACATTCACTTTAGAGGGGAACTGACACCTGCATCAGGAGGACACGGAAGGCTTCGACTGAGGGAAACTTGAGGTAGGTAGCAAAGTGGGGCAGGGGGCATCTCTGACGGAAGAAGCAGAAGAATCTGCTTGGCAGTTGCTCTGCCAGGGGCTTTGATGATACTCAACTGCTGTTTGCTTCTGTGCTTTCCCAAAGGAAAGGACAGAGGACCCAGTAAAAACATCTAGGTACCACATACACTTGTTTTTCTTTGCTTCTCCCAAGTTTCATGAATTGCTCAGGCCACTTAAGACTGGGCTCGTTTTAAGGGCAATGTTTGGGTGGTTATAGTCCCAGAGCTGCTGAAACCAGATCCTAATTGCAGAGTTTGTCTTTTTCTATCATTTAGTTTCTTTTTTCCCCTCTCTCAGAAGACATCATGTCTAAAATTTGCCCAAAGATCAAATGTGTAGTCCTTTGCATAAGGGATCATCCTAGAATTAGCCTTACTTGACAATTGGAGATTAAATACAAGGAACCCAAGAAAAATAAAACAACCTTAGAAAACATTATTTCAGATTTTGGTGTGCTTTGACTCATAGTACTTAACTGATAATAGTGTTTGAATAGGAAGTCTTTATTCACCGGGCTCTAGTTACTTTCAAAATGATAGGAGAAATGTGTTACCTACTCAAAAGAATGCTCTACTTTCAAGGATCTTAACAATTTTAACTTTTACACAGCAAAAATCTTTGTATGAAATTTGGGGGACATTTACTATGGGCCAGTGTTCCTTGTGCTTTACAAAAGGTAATAGATGTACATATCTTTATATATCTATCTATGCTTAATTTGCTTGATATACCCTGCCTCCTCCAGAAATTGCCGCAGCCTTCTCCCCACCCCAGGCTTGAGAGAGCAAACTGAGGACGTTTTAGAGCAGACTGAGTTTCATGTCTGGAGAGGTGTGATCTTTTGCATAAATACTTCAGCTTCTTCTCAGGAGGGTTGGCATGAACCAGGTGACTGTCACCCTAACTCCATGGGAGTCAATGAGTGACTCCTCCTTAGGTCAACATCAAAGCGGAGCTGTGCTCTTAACTCCCAATCTTACTCATTTAAAGAAAATCTTAGTGTAAAAAACGTTCTACTTTTACTTTTAAATAAGCGACCCACACACATAGTAGAAAATTTACTTTGTACCAAAGGGCATATACTGAAAGACAGTCTCCTCCCCTTCCCTGTCCCACCCAGTTCCCAGGAGCAGTCCACGTGCTCATACAGTTACGGATGTGCAGACGCATAGCCTCTCTGCACCACTTCCTCATGGAAAGGGAAGCATACCATAACACTGTCTTAGTTTTCCCACTCTTGTATCTTGGAGGCCCATTACTTAGCCCACTGTACTGATGTGCCAAATTTATTTAATCAGTTAAAATAGGTTTGTTTGCTATTACAAACCAAAGTGACGATGAGTGTTCTTAAATATACATTATTCTGCATGAGTGTGGGTATCTCTGTTAGACAAATTACCAAGGAGTGGAATTGCTAAGTCACAGGGCTCATGCACTTTTTCATTTTGAAAGGTAGTTAGGATGTTTGCTTAGGCAGAACTACAAATCAGTAGTTCTTATTTGATAAGATTATCCCACTAAATTAGTTGTATCTTGGTTAGAAGAAACCTCAAAGTTCCTTTCTAGAAATGTGTCGACTAGGTGCAATGTGTCTAGAACGTATTAAAAAGGTGTCCATTGGGGGGATGTGGGGCCCACCTGTCAAAAGCATGTCAAGGTAGACCCACAGAGTCCTGCAAACTCCCTGGGTGGTGTAAGTGACCTGAGGGGTCTTGAAGTGTCACCTAATGGCACTGCCCATGTTGCAAACTGTGGGTGGGGCTGCCTGCTGTTAATTAGGCTAACCACATGAAATTGTAGATGTTAGGTCACTTTTGACCGACACAAATTGCAGTTTCTATTTTCATGTTATTAGCAGTTCAATGAATATATTACTTTTTGGTATCTTAGGAAGAATTCCTTAGGGAACTGGGGAAGTTTTCACAGAGAAGGTGGGTTTGGAGTCTGGAAAGTAGAAAGATAAGAGTGAGGGTCAGGAAAGTGGACAAGAGCATCGCAAATCGAGGGCATAGGGGACCCCTCAGGATGAGCCTGCATAGAAGACAGAATGGTGACTCAAAGGCCTGATGTCTCACTTTGACAAACACTCATGAACTGAAGCGGACAGCCCAGCTCCCTGCGCGAGGCAGAGAACAGTAGCGCAGCCAGGACGATTGGGTCAGGGCAGCGGGGGCTCACAAGCCCAGATGGGTTTTAACAACAGATCGAAATTTTGGTTCATTTTGGGGTTTGGCACTGAAAACTTCAGTTTCACATTGTGGTGGAGATCTGTCTGCCCTGCCAACGTAGACTTCTAAGTGACCCTGAAATTCACTATCTTAAGTGGCTGGTAAGGGGATGATTACCGGGACTTTCCCACAGTTGGAGAAGAGTCATCCTGGAACATGGGGATAATAGTGAGGGGAAATGTGTTTCCTTTTAACACCATAGATACAATATAACAAGGTTGGAGTTGGGAAATGGAGGGGAAAACCCCACCTAGAATCAATCTCCCTGACACAACAGCTCTGAATTTCTATAATCCTTTCTACTTCCTGACCATTTATTTGCTTTCAGATTTTTACACTGTTGCATTCAGAAGCTTTTCTCATTTTACAGCTCAGTTTTGCTAATTATTGCTTTAAATGGTTACATTCTAGTCTCTTGAGTGGTTGTACTATAACTTCCCAGTTTTCTCTCCATTCTCTGATATTTCAGGTTGCTTCCAATTTCTTGCTCTGAGAGAAAAGTGCCTTTTGAATCTCCCGGCCTGAAAAACAGGGTTCTGTCCACACTTCAGTTTTTTTTCTTATTAAAATGAATTATTCTATGACACAGCTTCCCTCTGCCAGCACAGAAGTCCATGTGTCTATTTTACTACTGTTAAAGGGGATAATGTGGATAGCAAAGCACTTAGAACAGTGTTTGGCAAATAATGAGTGCTATATAAATGTGAACTATTATTATTACTAGTCAATATCTTTCATCACCAGTGTCAGAAGAGGGCCTACAAGTAACGAAGTTATTGAGAGGATATTGGATTGCCCACAGAGAATGAGAATCAACAAAGGGGAAGCAGCCAAGGGAGACTTGACACTTCCGAGAAGTGGTAATTAACTATTTTGTACAATGTTGCTCGATTTGGGTTTATGATTTCTGAACTTTTGGATTTGGGATAACCTATGTGTACCACAGAGGTTGGGTGCCTTTCCCATCTCATCATATTAAGGGATACAAAATGCCGACTTATCTTATTGTAGTGATACTAAGCTCGATCACTTCATTAAGGTAGTGTCTACCAGATTTTGCTATGTGGACCTCACAATTTTTTTCCTTTCCACATTCCGTTCCAGAGAGGCAAGTCATTAAGTTGAGCTCACATTCAAAGGGAGGGGAATGGAGTTCCATCTTCTGGAGAAAGAAGAATCAAGCAATTTGCAGACATATATTAAAACAACTCCAGTAATTTATTTGGGGGGAGATACTTTGAGTCTATGCTACTATTCAGTTTTTCCTTAAAATTTTGCCCATTAATTTAAGCATTCATCAGGGATTTTGACTGCCCTGTAGCAGTTATATTATGGTGTTCATCACAAAGACTTCTGTTTGTACAAATTCTTACTCATAAAATCATTTGATGTTTGAAGCTAGCTTGCCTAGCAAAGAAGGCATTGTTCCCATGGCAGAGAACTCATCCTGGAGGAATGAGAATGAGGAGTTTGTTTTGTTTTGAATTGTTTCTCTTTCTAGCCTTAAGATAAAAAACAGACCATACTCTTTCATTAGTAACAACAGTTCTCAGTTTCCAGCTCACATATTTCTCACAAACATTAAGGTGGGAGAGTTAAAAGAACCGAAGAGGTGCTATCAGCAAAGTGTGGGGTGTTAAACACTTCGGTAGAAATTAATGAAGACACAGGGAAGCTTGTTGAGTTTTCAGTTTCATCCGCAAATCTTGTAAGTTCTGGAGTCTTGGGTGTCACTTAAAACATAAAGTCCTTATCCTTCACCCACTGTCTTCCTGGCAGCATGAGGCACATTTCAGAGTGAATTCTCCCAAGAAACACAAGGATTGTGAGAGAACAGTAACGCTCCTATGAAGCGGAGAGGTTGGTGTGATTCTTATTATTCCAATTATTCAGTAGGAAAAAGCAAAGACTTGGTAACACAACATTGCCTTGTTTCTTGGAACAAAAGTGGAGAATAACTTTGTCTCCATCTGCTAGGGACACCGAAAACAGGCCTACTCTTTACTGAGTGTGTAATCTCCGTGGGAAGTGGGATAGAATGAGGTAGAAGCCACACCAGAAAGAATCCCGAGTGTTCTATATTTTAAAAAATGGCAGGGGTTCTGGAAGAGCTTCAAATCAAGAGAAGAAAAAAAAACAACAACAAACCCACAGTGATATTTGAACACAGAGCTGGGATTATTAAATATTCAAAGAATGAACAATATACAGATAGGAAATCATTCAAAAGATCAGGAGAAAGGTTATTCTGTGACTGAAATTTAAAATTAAAAAAGACAACCACCTCCTGTAACAAATACTTCTAACAGTATCGTAGAACCTTGACTCTTGACTCTGGGCTGCACCTTGCGTTCCAGATGACTTGTAAAGCGATGATTTATGGGTCCTGGAGCCAGGGAGCTTGGGAGCAGTTCAATAAGACAGTGTGGTCTGTGGGTCCTGAATCATTACTCTACCTGGCAATCTTATGACAGCTGCTGAATCTTGGAGGGGGCCAGGAGGCAAGGATGTTGATTTATAGAGGGAGTAGAAACGTTTGTCAATGAAGGTGTAATTGTGCTTCGTGCTAGCTCAGACATCTGTGGAAACCTAATCAGCTTTCACCGACAATTTAACATAGACCAAAATTTGGAACGGGGAGCATTGTCTTGCATTTTCTAAAGACCTTGCACTTTTTGTTAAAGGTTTCACTATAGTTCTATTAATATACTTTCTATGAGATAATTGGTGCACACTTCTGCTTTATACACCATCTTCGCTATAATGTTAGTAATGTGGTGCCCTGACAGAGTGTGATGCAGTATACATATATCTTTAAAAGGATACATTTGCATTTTGTAAGTAATCATAATACCTACATGTGTAAATACATGTGAGATGCACAATTTCATTTGTTCTTTATAACAACCAGGTGTTTAGTACATTTTGAAGGATGAGGAAACTAGGACTCAGAGACTGTAAGTAACTTGGGAAATGTTAACCAGAGAATAACAGGGCTAGTGGCTGAAGATTAGAACGTGGCGCCTGCCCAGTCTTTCCACGGCACTGGCCCCTCTGGATAGAGAGCCTTGTGCTGCTAGCCTCCTATAACCCATTGAAGAATAAAAGAAGTACATGCTTCATGGAGTTCGGCAGGATCAATCAAAAGCAATAGTATTTTCTCTACATTAAGCATCAAAAAATTAAAAGCCATCCAGGCTTGAACCTTAGATAGACATGTAATAAGCTGCCATCTCTCTTAGGCGGAGCTCCCAGGAAGTTGCTGTCAGCTCTGGGTGGCAGACACATGAATACATAGTCAAATCTTATCATAAGAATAATTCTGCCCAGGACTGGGAATCGGGCTGCTCAGAGAAAGAGGGGACAATGCTCCAATGGACACTGAAGTCCAGAGGTTCAAAGTCAGAGCAGGGGTGAGCCTTGTGTGGGGCACAGAATCCTGGAAGGAGATTTAAACCAGCAGAGAATGTAATTACCTGAGTAGGACCTGCAATTTACCTTCTCCAAGGGTGCACATCCTTTGATTACTAAAAAAACATTTGCTTTCCCTACAATACATGAATTTTCTCATACTTGTGGTGTATTCTAAAATCCAAATGTTGTGACTCGGGCTACTCTTGTTTTTTCAGTCCTAGTAATAAGGATATATATTATGGATTATATACTAATAGCTTTATATCCAATAATTTAATTTGGATAGAATACCCATTCAAAGCACCAATTTCATTCAAATTAGGCATGAAGTCTGAAGTTGCTTGTAGGGGAAATAATCACTTAAGATTTAATCAGCTACGGCTCTTATGAAGAACAGAAGGTGGTGGGAAAGGTGAGTGAATGGTGCAATCAAACCTCAGGGATTATTTATACTTACACATTCAACGTGTGTAATGCTGGTCCACTAAATATTTCCAAATGTCCAAAAGAACTTTTATTTATTGAAGGCCTTGGTTGAAGATGATTCTAAGAGGCTAATATATGGCACATGAGTTGTTTTAAAACTGTGAATATTTGATATTTCATATTAGTAAATAACCTACACCTTAGGAGTCAGCTAAGTGAGTTTCAGGGGCCTGGGCAATAATCCTGGGGTCTGAAGGTCAGCATCTCACCCTCTGCCCTGCATCTGGGAAGTGTTTGCTCACAGAGCCTGGCTTTTGATTCCTCCCCGTTAGAGAGTTACCATTCCCTAGGAGGTTGCTTGGGAAATCGTTCAGGGCCATTCCCAGGCTGGCTAACTCTCTGACTGGGCTTTCTTAGGAAGCAGAAAAGTTGAGGTGGGCTAACAACCCCTCTAATGGGACTTAGGGGTGCTCAAGTTCCCCTCCCACCGAGACTAGGAGAACTTGGAACCAATCACAATGCCTCTGAGTCCTTGCTTTCTCCTCTTGCACAAAGCATTTCTCTTCTTTAAATATTTAAGAAGGTAGGAAGTTATGGGAGGAAAAATATTACATTGACTATTGCTGAGAACTTCGAGTAGTTCTAAAATAAGTCTGTGGATGAGAAGATTTTCAGTGTAAATGGAAAATGGATCTTACAGTATTTATGTTATTTCCACCGGAGCCTTTCTTGGAGTTCCCTTCACCAGGATTTATGGAGTGTTCACGATCAGCCTTATGTGAGGCACGAACTGAGGCCAATGGAACACTGGCTCACCAGCAGTTCTGGGGACGGTCTGAACAAACTTGCACAGTGCCCTATGGTGTGAGGCCACTCACATCATCAGCTTGTTCTAGAATGCCATTCGGGGCAAGCAGCACTTTATATTGTTGGCCTGGGTACACTTGGAAGAAGGGGAAATGGGGCTCAGATGTAAACAAAGATTCTCATTTAACCCAATTTTATGCAAATAACTCCAGATAACCTCATTTTAAGCAAGGTTATACATTAAGGCCCACCCCCCTTCCTGAGGCTTTCCCAAATCAGTGTCATAAAAGTTGGAGAGATTTTTGCCTATCTCCCTAATATAGTAGAACATCACTTTTCTCCTTGTCCTTTGCAAATAATGACAGATGAGCTAGCTGTCCAATCGGCTCTGATTCTGCATTTTCTGCAGCATAAAGAAAAAACATCTCATTCCTTTTATAGAGATGCAGTCTCCTGAGGTTGGCCCTTAAAAGCTGTTTTGATCCATGGATATTTTTGCTGCCAAATTCTCCAACTCCCAAACTACCATTATGCATTTTCTCTCAGACAGGGAATTTTAGGATCATGCCTCCTGACCCCATAATAAAGCCATTTATTTCTCCCTGAGATGGAAGATTCATTTATTTTTTCCTTGTTTCTCCTCAGTAATTATCTCTATTACTACCCATAATCTGGCCAATCTCTTTCGATAACATCCTATGATTAAAGCCAATTGGCTCATGTTGGAAGCTAACGGGAAGTTAACCAGGCACAGAAATATCACCCTTGGAAAAGAGAAGGCTAACTTTCAGTAGGCTGGTACTTGAGGGATTTTTGATAGGGAAGGGTGGATGTTCATCTGACATTAACATTCAGTAAAAAAAAAAAAAAGTCAGTGCTCAAAATAAGACTGAGTAACATATGGTAGTTCCTGACACAGACCAAAAGACGGATCTGTCTACAAATGAGGTCAAAAGATGTCTTGTTGGTTTTCAAATATTGTCCCAATTATTATACTGGGCAGCCTTTCAGAAAACAAGGAAAACCAAGGAGACTTAATAATGATGGTGATAATTATAGTAATAATAATAGTAGTAGTAGCTACTACGTATTTAGCTGAGTCATTTGCACTTATTAATTCACTTTATTCTTTCGATAACCCATTAGTATAGGGATTATTATGTTAGTTTTTTAGAGAAACTTCCTGATTCACTCAAGATCACCCAGCTAGTAAGTAACAGAAGAAGGATTTGAACTTGGGTTTGAATGTGCAAGTTATTTTATGCCCAATACTGTACTTTGGCATTGGTGGGAAATATGAGAGAAGCACAAATACTTCTTGCCCTTGGGTTAACAGTCTGTCTTGGGATAGATAATACACTGGGAACTGTTAAAGAGAAATAAATAGCCAAGTACAATTAAATCCCTTAGTACTTAATCCCCTGTTAGTCGGTAATAATTTTTTTTATTAGATAGTCCCTGTTCAAATTACTAGCGTGGCTTCTGTCTCTGGACTGGATCCATGCCATGAGGCAGACACACCCCTAGGGGCTCAGAGATGATGCCAGGCATTTGGGGGGCAGTGTTGAACCCGGAGCCACTGCATTTTAGCTGGATAACCTTGGCAATCACTCTCTCTGTCTGTTTCCTCATCTAAAAGCTGGGAATAATACCCACCTCAAAGGAATGCTGGAGAAAAAACTGAAATAGTGTGAAGAAAGTGGTTAGCACACAAGAAGGTCTCCTGGGACAATAACAAAAACACTATCAGCAGTGACATAAAGGCTCAGAAATAGTGACATAGAGGAGGGATCAAAGATGGTGGAGGACTACGTGGAAGCTACACCAACCTCCTCCCAGGACCAATCTGGAATTAAAAATAAATTGTAGAGAAAGTATCCTGAATAAGCAACTGAACACTAGCTGGAGAGAAGACTTATAACCACGGACAGACAGAAGAAACCACTTTACCACAACAAGACTGGTAGGGAGTATGGAGGAGGTGTGAGAGGGCTGTCTGGGCTCCCATGGGTGGCAGCTAAAGTTCTGGAGGGATATTTCAGCAGCTTGGGGGTTTCCCTGAGAAAGGTGGGGTCTAAACCCCAAGTTGGGCCCCTTAGCCTACAGCACCAGATTTGGAAAGGAACTCAGATAACATCCAGCTGTGAAAAGCAGCAGGGTTTCTGTCCTAGGGAGAGATGGCTGGAGACTCAGAGAGCCTCTTCAAGGGCAATGCACAAAATTTTGTTTGCAGCCACTCACCCTGGGCTCCAGCAGAGGGAGAGCAGAATGGACTAGAGACATTTGAAGAGTCTGAGGTTGGTGGCTCTGGCAGAGAGCTGAAGGAAAAGCTGCCAGGATCTCTGTGCTGAGTCATTCTCCATACTGCAGAGGCCATCTCTCTCAGGCAGAGCACTCCTCTCATGTAGGTATTAGCCTGTAGAGAAGCCATAGCTCTGCCCACAGGAATTACTCTGCCTCACCCTGTGGTGCTTATACCATGCAGCTGATCACAACTTGATTAGATCAACAATTTATCGGCTTAGCAGCTGATTAGTTTAACAAATAAAGTAGGAAATCCAAAGAAGCAGCCAAAATGGGAAGACAAAGAAACAGACTGCAAATGAAAGGACAGAATTCTCCAGAAGAAGAACCAGATAAACTAGAGACAATCAATTTATTAGATATAGAGTTCAGAGTAATGATTATAAGGATACTCAAAAGCATGAAAAAAAAAGACATAAAAACCATAAAAATGACCAATCAGAAATAAAGACTGCAATATCTGAAGTAAATAATACACTGGAAGGAATAAGCAGTAGGTTAGATGAAGCAGAGGACTGCATAAGTGATGTGGAAGACAAGGTAGAAAAAAATATCCAGACAGAGCAGTAAAAAGAAAAAAGAATTTGAAAAAATGAAGAGAGCTTAAGAAACATTTTGGACAACATGAAGCAGAACAATATCAGCATCATGGGAATACCAGAAGGAGAAGAAAATGAACAAAGGATCAAGAAATAATAACTAAAAACTTCTCTAATTTGGTGAAGGAAAAATACACACAAGTCCAGGAAGCTCAGAGAGTCACAAACAAGTTGGACCCAAAGAGGCCTACACTAAGTCACATCATAATTAAAATGACAAGGCTTAAAGACAAGGAGAGAATCCTAAAAGCTGCAAGAGAAAAGCAGGTAGTTACCTACAAGGGAGCACTAATTCGGCTGTTATCTATTTCTTCATGAGAAACATTTCAGGCCAGAAGGTAGTGGCATGAAATATTCAAGGCGATGAAAAGCAAGGTTCTACAACCAAGGCTAATTTACCCAGGAAGGTTATCATTTAAAATCAAAGGAGAAATAAGGAGCTTCCCAGACAAGAAAAAGCTAAAGGAGTTTGTTAATATCAAACCAGTACTGCAACAAATGTTAAAGGGCTTGCTTTAAGAAGAAGAAGAAAAAGAGAAAGAAAACAAAAAAACAGAGGAAAACAGTCTAATGATAATATGGCACTACATACATATTTATCAATAATCACTTTAAATGTAAATGGCTCAAATGCTCCAACCAAAAGATAAGAAGAAATGAAAGGCATCCAAATTGGAAAGGAAGTAGTAAAACTGTCTTTATTTTCAGATGACGTGATTTTGTAGAGAACCCCAAAGATTGTACCAAGAAACTACTAGAACTGATAAATGAATTCAACAACGTGGCAGGATACAAAATTAATATCCAGAAATCAGTTGCATTTTTGTATGGCAATAATGAACTAAAAAAAGGGGAATCAAGTAAAGAATTCACAATTGCTCCAAAAAGAATAAAACACCTAGGAATAAACCTAACCAAGGATGTAAAAGATGTGTACTTGGAAAATTGTAAGACACTGAAGAAAGAAATTGAAGAAGATACAAATAAGTGGAAGCACAACCATGTTCATGGATAGGAAAAATTAACATCATTAAAATGTCCATACTACCCAAAGCAATCTCTAGAGTCAACACAATTCCTATCAAGATTCTAATAATGTATTTCACAGAACTAGAACAAATATTTCAAAAATATTTGTGGAATCATGAAAGGTCCCAGATAGCAACAGTGATCTGGAGAAAGAAGAACAAGGTTGGAGGAATCATGTTACCTAATGTCGAACTATACTATAATGCCATAGTAATCAAAACAGGATGGTACCAGCATAAAAACAGACACATAGATCCATGGAACAGAATAGAAAGCTAAGAAATAAACCTATTTCTTTATAGTCAATTAATATTTGACAGAGGAAGCAAGCACATACAATGGGCTAGAGAGAGTTTATTCAATAAGTGATATTGGGAAAATTGGACAGATAAGTGCAGAAAAATTAAACTAGACCACCTTCTTACAACACACACACAAATAAATTCAAAATCAATCAAAGACTTAAACATTAGACCTGAAACCATAAAAATCCTAGAAGAAAACATAGGCAGCAAAATCTTGGACATTGTTCATAGCAATTTTTTATCAGATATATCTCCCCAGGCAAGGGAAACAAAAGAAAAAAATA